>VYZW01039820.1:26018-110266 GCA_013401315.1 Balaeniceps rex | reverse complement strand
GAGACCAGACATGCTGTATTTAGATAGCAAAGAGGGGGATTTTTAGTTTTATAAAGTTAGGGTAAATTGGGTAAAACCATGTCTTACCCTAATGTTTTGTCTCACAGAATTTAGAAGTTCCCTGTCAGTTGTAGAACTGCATTTAGAAAGAAGTAATACTCCAGTTTTCTTATCATATCTGATATATGAAGAATCTCTAGAAAAAGAAATGTAAAGATGCTGAACTTTTCTTATGGACAGCGTGCATTGTATTACAATGACANGAATGTTTTGGAGCTTCATGAGCCTTAGCTGTTTCTACATGTAATTTACAAGTTCCAATTGTGCATCTACGTAAAGGACTTTGGCACAAACAGCTGGAGTTTTTGGTGGTTACAATCTCAGCCAGCACAGTGCATAAGGAGGACTTGGAGAATTTGCAGTGCTGATGGTTTCTCAGCAGAGCNTACATAATATTGACGTCTTTTCCCTTCATATTCTGTAGACACTATTAAGAGGTAGAAACGACTTTTTTCATAAGTGTGTAAAAAATGTGCAAGTTGAATCTTACCACTTCATGACATTTGGAGTCTGGACTTTGCAACTTTAACATTCTTTCAACATTGTTTTTTATGTGTGTAGTTATATACATAAGTGTTTATATATAATATAAGTTGATGTGAACCAGTAGAATATGTTACATGTATAGAAATAATATGGCTGCCAGAATAGATTGGAAAATGACAGGAGAAAAAAAGAAGTTTATAGACGGAGTAAGACAAATTGATCAAAATGGGATATTATTTATATCTGGGAAAAACCTTCTAGAGGCCAAGACTTTCGAGCCAGTAACCATCCCTTCTGTGACATGGAATAACACTCCTGAACCAGCTACTTAAAACAAAAAAATGCTGTGATGCATGTCTCTCTCCATCTGTCAGCACCTGCTGTGCCCAAGAAAAATTCCTGTCCTATGTTATAAAAATATATTTCCTTTATCTTACTAAATATTGTAGAGAAAATAAATACTGTAGTCCTGTTTGTTAGTACGTGCTTAGTGTGCAAATGATGCTTTCTGAATATAGGTGAGTGCCTGAGAAAACGCAGTTGCAGAACTGGAGTCTAAATGTATAGTTTTGTATTTATTGTTGACTGCGTGGTGTATGCCACAATGTGTTTACACTTTGCATTGCCAACTGTGCAAAGGGGCTATTGGGGTTATGTACTTCCATATACGCACTTTTTTCTGTGTACATTATTACCTAAAACTGTGTCTATGTCATCAGGCAAACAACAGTAAAGATAGAAANAAGGGTGTCGCAGTATTGTGGGGAGGTCAAAGAAAATGATCGATCATACAAAATATTCTGGAAATGCTTCCCTCATAAAGATCTGTCCTCTGTTAGCTGACACATAGGTTGTTAATCTTTCTCCTTTCTCTAAAAAAGGGAATGTAGCAATATATCTTTATGTCAGAGCAGTTTTTCTGTGTCCATAGTCTCTCTCATCCTAGCTCTGTGCATTAGATTAGTTGAGCTGTGTGCCAATGTAATCTTCTGCGGCCATCTTCTCTTCTGATGTAACTCTTTCTTCAGAATGTTGTGGGCAGTCGTCTTCTGGGTGGCTGCTCTGCACATGTTTTTTCCATTATATTAGTAGTAAAGTTAACTGGCAGTTCTGAATCTTCTTGCCCCCCTCAGCCGCTTTGATTGGCAACTCTTCCTCTCTTTCATAATTAGTGATTGAAGAGAATTTGCTGGAAGGAGCGAGAGGGCAGATCTCCAGTGTTTTGGAAATTGGACTTGATGTGCATGACACTAAAGTTAATTTTGTCAAAGCTATTGATGAATAAAACTTTCCTCATGTTTTCCCTTGTTGATTAGTTAACTCCTACTTTACAAGCTTATTACTCATCTTGTATATATCTCAAGTATAATGGTTGCAACTGTTAAGAGAGTAATTAAACTTCAAAGCTATGTTGTTAAAGCCTCAGCAAGAACACCCAAAAGCAGAAGAATTTGCAGTTAAGACTATGCAAATCCATCCTTAACTAGTCCACAGTGAGTAGGGATTATGTAGCACAGTAAGAGCATTTGCTCTACAGAGGATCCCTGCAAAACCTAGGCGTAATGGACCGCACGGAGTACAGTACACAGCTGAATGTTCCAGGATTATGATTCTGGGATTTTCTTTATTTCTTTTAATAGACATGGCTTTGCCTTAAAGGGTGTAGCTGAAAATCATTTTAGATAAGCAGGACTCTTCAGTCCAGGATTTTGCCTTGACAGTCATCTGTAAAAAATGTTAGCTGATGTTTCATTCCAAAATAATGAACAAAAGGCTTGATTCTGCTGTTAGATCTGGGTTTATGAATCATCAAAAAGTGCATTAACCTATGCGTGTGGGTGGCTAGCTGCAGCTTGTGCCCTAAGCAGTTGCTCCATCAGGACTGTAGAGTCATCTAAAAGGGTGGACAGCTTTGTGCGCTTTCCCTGTCTGTGCTGAGATACGGTCCAAGTGGGAGGTGGATTAACCAAAACTGGGGAGACCGTAGACCTCTGTGCTAGTTACTCATACCCTGCTGTCTGAAATGGGCATCTCTGGAGCACATTTCTTGGGTGTAACTTATTTCATGAGCCTGATGGAATAAATATGGCATCTAAACATCTCCAAGTATGCAGTCAGGAGAGAGGGGGGCCTGTCATTTAAAACATCTTTCTACTTGCCGAGATACTTGGGCAGAAATTCAAAAGATGTGTAAACTTCTCTGGAAGACTTCGTTGTGTCCTTAAAGTAGGAATTACAGATTCTCTTTTTTGATACAATGACCTGTTTCACCACAGACAGTCACCTTCTTTTCTTTCCTCATTGCCTAGGCTTTTTTTACCTCCCCTATGTTTTTTGTTTCTTAGTTCTTTCTCCCATTTCCAGCAGGAATTGTGGAATAGTGTGGTAAAATTTACACAGTTTTTTAGGAGCAATCACTTTTTCATATGCATACTTGGCTGCCAGATTTTCAAACAAGGTAAAGTTTGAAGGAAGCTCTACTGAGCAGAGGTACAAAAAGAAGTGATTCTTCATTACTGTATGTAGTTAAACTGTGGAACTCCTTGCCTCAGGTATTATGGATGCTGCAGCATATGTGGGTTCGAGGGGATACAGGACAGGTTCATGAAAAATAAATTTGCTAGGGATACTAAATGCATGGGAACATATGTCTCGGGGAGTTCATGAGCCACAAATTGTTGGAGCCTGGAAGAGTATTTGGAAAGTACCACCGTGTTTACCTTGTTCTTGCACCTTGTTTTAGTTACTGCCAGGTGAATTAGATGGATCTTTGGTCTGACACCATTACGATAATTTATTGTAGGGAATGCCTGCCTCAGATAATTTTTTTATATGTATAGAGATTCCTAGGAAATACCAGTGTGGATTTTATTGCCTTCAAATGCAGTGAGAGCAGAGTGGGAGATTCAACATGTTAGTATTTAATTACTGGCTTATCAAATGCTTCCTCCTTCTTCCCTCTTCATTTTTCTCCCAGGTCATAGCTGTCATAAATGAATGTGGTGCTCTGTGGTTAACAAACCTGGTGGAACATCACGTTTGCACATAGCCTCTGGCAAAGGCTGAATCAGGGAGTGGGAGCAAGTAATGGAAAGGTTGCTATCCCTCTGAGATGACAAAGGTTTCTCAGGGCAAGAATTACTGGGTACTCTCTTGGCAGTGAGAAAAAGGTAAGTGAGGAGAAATACAGTTAATGCCATTTTTTTGTGGCTGTCACTGCAGGCTGATTAGACAGTAGCTGAACTGCGATAGAAGTGTGAAAAGGGAGAAAAAAAAATCATGGAAGAAGAGTAAATGGTCCCTTTTTGCCTCATCTGTTTCCAGTGGCTTCAGTGAAGGAGCTCAGAAGCTGGCCATAAGCATTCAGCAGGGAGGAGGGAGGCAAAGAAGTTACAAAAAAGCAAAGCGAGAGGAACCCATCGCTGCTTGCTGGTGGGGATACGGAGCCAGAGCTTCTTGAGCCCTCTGCCCTATGTTTTCACTGGGAAATGTCATGTTCAGATGATGTTTCCAACTATGCATCTTTCTGTTTGAGTATGTTTGTTCCTGTCTTTCTGCAAATCCTCTCTGGAGAATGCATAGGCATTATTGGGGTTCTGGGAAGCTCAGTGGTTTGTTTTCACTGAAAAGCTGTTCTCCTCCCTCCCTGAAGCAGCTGAGTTCCCATGGGGGGAGGCTTCCTTCCTCACCCACTGAGATTAGTTGATGCCTGTAGGCTGCGGATGCTCTTAGCCTGATGCTGTGTGCCTCAACAGCAGCAGCAGCCGTGGCTTTTCTCTGCTGCAGCAAGTGTTGCCTCTTGACGCTGCCTCCCCTGAGGGATCATTAGCAGGGTGGAGGCTATTTTCTTTCCTAGAAACAGGAAGAGGAGAAGAGGATGAGAGATGGGAGGCCTAAACAATCTAGAATTAGATTACAGTGTGAACTCAATGACATCAGCTCCCTTCAGTCTTCCCACCCATTTGCTATTTGCTCTCTCACGGCATTTCTGTTTAGGCTGATCCAGATCTGAAGATACCTATAATACCATGCTAATTCCTTGGTGGTTAATTGGGTCCAAAGCAAAGGCCCAGATCTGCCAGTCCCACTCCCCGGTACTGGGAAGTCTAGAGTATAGATAACTACGTGTTGCACTGCGCAGGTAACTTGATACATCTCACAGGCCAAAAAGCGCTAGGTTTCAGAGCACTTCAGAATTACTGTCAAGGGATATAGTCACCTTGAAGTCTAGTAAATTAAAATAAAGCCTAAAAGGAGTAATAAGTTTTGCAGCTCTTGTTTTAAGAGCTCTCTCTTCCTTTCTCTCTCTCCCCCCCGCCTCCCTTCTTTGTGGCTATATGGCCACAAAGTTGTTAAGTTCACAGAGTGCATTCACATTTAGCAAAGCTTAAGGTTAAGACTTGTTTAAAAAAACCAGTTTTGTTAAAGATTGACCAAAGAAAAGTAAAAGTAAAATGGCTCCTATGGAGCTAAAAAAACTAGCTGTGTGCTTTACGGCTGTAATAATTTCTGAGAAGGATGTACTCTTACTGGTTAGGGCTGGCACAGCCTCTGTCTAAATGAGAGTCTTGGGCTTTGAGAAGAGAAGATTGTAACTGCATGCCATCAGATCAGAGCGCTAGTGGCACCAGGCAGCGCTAATTGCAGAGAGGTCAATTCTTTTTAACGTCTCAAATCTGTGCTCTTTGGTGTAGGGACACGGGGGAAGCTGATTAAAATTGCCATGGCACCTAGACCAGTATCTGTCATGTAATTCTGCATATGTGTGTGGCGTAGGATCACTTCTGCTCCTTCATCCTCACATTGCCAGCTGCCCAGGTTAGTGTATCTCCTGCAGAAATAGGTATGAGCTTGTGGAAGCAAAGAGCATAATGAATGACACTCATTTTTCTCTCTTCCCTTCTCTTCCCTTCTCTTCCCTTCTCTTCCCTTCTCTTCCCTTCTCTTCTCTTCTCTTCCCTTCTCTTCCCTTCTCTTCCCTTCTCTTCCCCTTAATACATATATAACTGTAAATTATTTAATCCTTTCATTGTTAGCTCCTTTTGGCAGCAGTTATTCCTCATATTTTGTGTACGTTTGGCCTGTGGGACTATGCCATTCACTCACGCATGATGTGCTGAATACATTTTTGGCGCTAGAAAAGGTCAAAATAAATAAAGTAATAAATAAAAATATTTGGTGCATTTCCCCCTGAATACAAGTGTTTTAAAAAAGATGGCCAGTAGGGAAAAAACAAGTGAAAGGCCAGTGTTTCTAAGTCTTTGTAGACTCGAAATATTTTCCCAGGAAAGGGAAAAAAAGGGTCTAAGAAACTACTTTGGTTTCCTTCAGACCATTCACTCAGAACCTTAGTGCCAGCTGGAGACAGCATGGATGTCCATGTGCAGGAATCTGGGATCTGCGTGAAGGGAGGAGATTGTAGGTCACAGTTTAGTCTGATCACAGATACAAACCAGCACGGGTGGTGGTGATTCCCCAGAGGGGCTGGAATAAGTTCTGTGTCACTGCATAAACTGCAGTGTTGTGAAACCAGCACTTACCTTTCTGACCTTGCAGACAACACCTGCTTACTCAGGCTTCTTGTCTTACTCCTAAAATTACTCTTGCCACAAGCCATGTTTCCTGCATTTTAGAAGGTGCTCCATGTCTCTGCATGTACGGTGGTGCCTTTAGACTGCTTTTGTGCTATGCAAATTTCTTTCTCAGTGGAATGGTTCACTCTGAGGATTTAACCTGCAGACCCGTGCCAGCACTTCTCATATCTGAATACATGGATTCTGGATTGAGGATTTGAATATAGATTTTGCTTCTTACCCATGTAACGTAATGAAACACACCTTTGGTTAAAAAAATGCCTACAATTGTGGGATGGAGATGAGTTCCAGATCCCCATTCTTATTCAAAGTTTGTGGCCAGACTAATCTCTGTGTAGAAGAAATGGGTAAAACTCATGAGGAGACAGCCAGGAGGTTGTATTTAAAGTTTTTGAGCTTCAGGTCGGAATAAGAATAACGAATAAAACGATGTCAGTTGACTCTGTTATATCATAATTAAGTTCTTAGGCATCTACTTTCCCCTTAGAGAACTGTGGAAGTGATGTTCTTTCTGTCAGAGTGCAGGTAAGGTTTGCCAGGTTATCTTTCTGAGCAACTAATACAAGTAAGTTCACTGATAGTTTTGATATCCTGCTGTACATCTTCCTGCTTCAGTTTATCCGGATTTCTGCTGTAGATTGGTGATCACAAATTCACGTGGGATGAGATATGCTCAAAATAGAGATATGAGACCTCCAACATATCCACGGATGTACTGGACGGTCCAGATGCTTTGCTCTGAGCCAGTGCTCAGCTGAGAAGTTGTGGTATTAATAGAAATTGCGTTGGTGAGGGCTGTGTTCTTCAGGCGAGGTCTAAATCAAGGCTCAGATTACTTTTGGAGATGCAAGAACCCAAAGAGCCACAAAGATCTGTCAAATTAATATTTTATAAGTGGCCTTCTACTTACCCAGATGCCATACGGTATTAAAATTGGATATGCTTCATTCAGTTCCTGAGTGAATTGTATTGTATATTAACGTTATATGCTGTCCTTTGCTGTGTTCCAGTTTGGTGTGGCTTCTGTTTCATCCGCGAAGAAAAGATTCCTCTCTCTCTACGTTTTCATTTGGTCTCATAGATATGGACACACAAATCAGTATGCATATTTTTGGTGTATATATTATAATAATACAAAACAGATTGTAAATAATTTTGCATTACTTTGAAATAAGTACAATGTAAGTGACTATTGCCATTATCACTATCTTTATATTTTAGGTATGTCTTGTAAATCTTTTATGAAGAGAAATACGTTGTTGAGGTAACCACCTCATGCAAGAACAGTCCTCTTTTCCTTCAATTTTTTTTCCCAGTCCGGTTCTAATTGCACTGCTCTAATCTGGGAGGGAGTGAGGTGTCCCACTGAACAGCACTAATACCTTTAGATTTCCCTCTGAAGGTAATACTGTGTTTTTGTGAGAGAGCTGTCAAATTTTTGGTAGGTGGACATTTAGCACATATGTCATCATTACAATATTGCAGCTATTCATGTTAGAAACTTATAGATGCTTGTTTAGATGCTGAAGGCAATGCATTAGGAACTGATGGTGACTGATTATTATCCAATCAGTTCCTGATGCAGTATCTGCGACATCAAAAACTCAGCACTGGTTTTGGTTACGTCCTGATTTTTTTCAGTGGCAGTGTCCCCATTTAATGTCTTTTTTTAAAATTTTAAACTTCAAATGTTGAGGCTTAACAAGACCAGTGTACTAGGAAGAAAACTGCTTAATTGCACCACTCAGTGTTTTAGGAAAGTTATACCTTTCTTTTACCTAAGAATTACTGAGAGTAAATATTACCAAGAATCACTCTAGGTAGCACTGCTAGAGAGCATTATACATCTGATACAAGTTTTGCTTTTTTCAGAACTGTTGTTTGATGGTTGAATAGTTTAACACAAGTTAGTCAGCAAGTGTGTTCTGCTTCTCAGAAATGCAGGAAATGATGTAGGCTTGCAGCAGGGCGAGTCTGCAAATTCAGTAAGTGTTTGAGTTGTGAAATTCATTAGAAACTATAACCTTATGCCAGCATGTATGGGCTTTCTGTATGCAGCATTTTGGCAATGAGAACTACAGACCTAATGTTACTATCCTATTTCTCACACATTTTCTGGGTCTAGAAAAAACAATACATTTGAAAGGAATAATCTGGTTTCAGACCTGAGTCTTGATAGCTAGCCTCTATATTTCCACTGGATGAGTATGTGCCAGGTATGTCTGTCCATTTTCTGTACATCTTACTGTACTGAGAGCAAATAACACACACAACATAAGCAGAATATGGTCATCACAGCCCTCAGACATCAAGATTTCTGCTTTCACCCACTTCTGTTTGCAAGAATGCAGTCAATTATTTTGGAGGTAGTTGGGTTTTGTATTTCTGGTACAGGCCTAAAAAGAAATAATCTGGAATGTGCCTGACTGGAACTAATTTAATTAAGTCGCTCTCCCCCACAGAGGTGCCCTGGCTATGTCTAACCAGCGGTCTGATGTTCAGTGCCTGCTCACGTTTCTGAGGTGTGCTGGAGGAGGAAAAGCTGCCTGGGCAGAGCACTATTTCAGCTGTTACGCACTGATGTGGAGATTCAGGTTAGAGCTCCCTGTAACATGCCACAACAGAGGCTGATGCATCAACATTGTCCCTGTGTCTCTGATCTGCCAACTGTTCCCACTCTGTCCAGTTCAGAGTGGGTCTCATGCTTAGTCACACCACAGATCAGTTCTAAGATGTATCTAATTTTTTTTTAATTAAAATTAGTGTCCCCTGAGTTTCAAGGCTGAAAATTAGGCCTGATTGAACAGTATTCAAACATTTGACCAAAATACGTGTTTAGCGAGCGAATGTTTTGTTTTGTTTTTTTTTTTCTAATACCTCCAAATACATTATTTGCAAGAATCATCAAAATGAACTTGAAATGAATCTTCAGATTACAGTCTGTTCTTGTCAACTGTTAGGAGCGTCAGTCCATAGCTCTAGCTGCAGGTGTATGACTGGAGCACACGCTGATCTTTAGAAATTCTACAACAATTTTTGCAAGCCGTATATAAGCTGGTAACTCATTTTGTTACTGCTTCCAGGGCACAAATGCCATGCAATCTACTAGGTCTGTTAAAATATTCTGCAGTCTGTGTCCCACAGTGATCTAGGTATTTTCATTAACTTGAACTTTGGGTGTGGAAGAAAAATGCTTACAGTGAATAGGGGAATTTAAAGAACATTTTCGAGGGAAAAACAAACCATGCCACGTGACATCTGGTGACTAATGAGAGTGGTAACTAAGTCCATATAAACATTATAAACAAACTACACTTTTACATCAGAGGTACTTTTGGTAGCAGTTGCTGAGGTAGAAATAGCATCACTTCACCAGGGCTGTTTCAAATAGTGCACTTTTATCTTAGAATGATTTTCTTCTAAAATTTTGCATGACTGAAAAGAATTTGTGTCATACCTTTTTTTGCTGAGCACCAACTTCTGTACATCAGAGTGAGCCATCTTTTATCAGGTTCCTTTGATCCTTGGTGTGACATAAATAGTTTTTGGCAGACTACAGATGCTCCCTGGAATCTCACACGTACATAAAACTGAGGGAGATATCTCTAAGGATTGGCCATCTAGAGCTTTCAGCCATAAAACTGTAGTGAAATGAATATAACTATTTTATGTGCACTGGCTATATATAATATTCCTTTCTGCTGGGTATCCATAGGCTGACTAACGCCATCTAATATTAATGGGAATCTTGCACTGATTTTGGATTGGGCTGGAAGTAACAAAGTTGCAAGCACTGCAAATGTGAATAATAATATTATAATTGTGGCTAGGGAGCTGGCATATTTGTTTGACAGCTTAGGAAAATTATATGTGAGCGGAACTTGGTAGCAAGGAGGGTCTCTGCTTTCCATAATACTGAATATTTGCTTCAGCGTAACGGGATTTTTGTTTGATTACTTGGTAGTTAGCTAACTCTAATGATCTTTGATATCCAGCCAGAGTCACAGTGATGACTTTATCGTGAAACTGTGGTGATTTCTTGACTTAATGGGGTTGAATTAGAGACAGAAGACATTGCTTTCATTTGCTTATTTATAATGGTATCTCTAATTACATTTCAAAGGTAAGAGCTAAATGGGAACTACATAAAGGTAGATTGTACACCTCATTTTCCAAACATTGCATTAATGCTTGGTACCATAAATATGGACATCGATATGATAGTTGTGTTTCTTGAAATGGTAGGTAATCATTTGTTCCCCTTCAACATGTGAACTTCGACTTTAAAAAACTTACAAGAATCCTGACTGGTTTGAGTTGGGACATTACCAAGGTCATAAACGCGGGAAAAATTGATTGCAATTGTTTTGGGTAATGGAAAATTTAGCGTAGATGGCGGTTATGGTGGAATACTAATCTTTGAACTTGTGACAAGACAGGGATGAAATAGAAAGTCTGGGCACAGAACTTTGTTTATCTTAAAAAACTCAGATGTGGAGGATTAAACACAGAAAAGCCATCATCTGCCCTACAGTTCAGTGCTAGACTGATGTTTTCAGAAGGTATTTTTACAAGTAACATTTTTAGTGGGGTTGAAATGGGATGTGATGTCAGAAAAATTTGTTACCCCAGTTAACACAGAGATTATTCTGCTGCTGCAGGATGCTGCCATGGTAAGGCTGGGAAGGGTAGGAGTTACCAAGGCAAGGTCTGGAGTTCAGCGTACTTAATGGTTTGAATAAGCCACGAGGTTAATCTTGTGTGCATGGTGTGTTTGGATTTTGTGTAGTGCAACAGTATCTCTTGGTTCTGTGATTTAGGTGCCGTGCAGGTCTACTAATCCATTAGAGCAAAGAAATTGCTGTGTTTAGCATAATCCCAGATACCACTGTGAGAGAGTTATTAACTGCTCACAGTTGCCAGCTGAGATTAAGCCAATTCACAGCCATCCAGGTTAGGCCTGCAAGTGGATTCATGTCAGCTAAGTTTCTTCCCTGAATGTCCTACACAGGAAAAAATGGCATAATTCCACAGACAACACCTGGTAGTCTGAAGATCTGTCATTAAAACATTTAGGGTCTCTGTGCATCTTCTCTGAGAGAAGTGTTATTAAGCAACTCCACTTCTTGAACTGAGACCTAGTTAATTCCGTGATCTCTGGCATGCCCCAATCTGCATGTAAACTGATAAAGCAGACTTGTTCTTTCTGGTTCAGTCTCTGCTTATTTGGCTGCTCTTGTATAATAGGGAATACAATAAAATATAAAGTCAAGGGAACTCTCTAACTGCTGAACAAAAAACATTTATGTAAAGCATCTAAAAATGATTTGCATGTTTCCTCAGCTCCTGACACTTACCTCCTTTCATGCTCCTGTAACTCTACTGATCAGTGCTTTCAAACCAGGGTAGCACATCTGAGCAGAGAACTATAACCAAATCCTGCTTTTGTGTTTGGTCATTATGGAGCTCTGTCAGTAAATTTCATACGTTTAGAAATAAAATGCCAGAACTGCATACAAGAACAGACAAGAATCAAAGAAGTTGCTGAATGTAATGGACACATTTGATGAAATTATAAGAAGAAATGTAGATATTGAGAGATTGTTCTGAAAAAAAGCTGTAAGAAAGTTTTACGAAGAGTGAAGTAAAATATAAGCTTGTTTCATAGAGCTGTTTACCTACAGGAGATGGTAAGCAAGATCATTCACTTTATGTTTCATCGTAATTTGCTGCTACAGCAGGATATTGTAGCAAGGAGAGCCAACTGCTTTTTTTCCCTGCAAGTTCTATGGGCAATATTCTGCTCATAGTATCTTAAAGAAAACTAGCGTCACCCTACCCCCAGCACGTTGCTGGGGGCTGCGTTGCGCTCTGCATTAGGAGGGCTGCAGAGCAGGTGTGACAGCAGCAGCGCTTACACCGTGGCTGCACGCCATGTCCGCTCCATGGGGTTCTCCGGGGTCGCTCCTCCATGGCGCGATGGAGAGGCAGGAAGCTCCGGCTGACAGAGGGGCAGACTGCGGGGCCGCAGGCAATTCCTGGGGAAATTCTTGGTGAAATCTTTACCCTGCGTGAGCCCTCCGGTGTGTGTTTGGATCAGATGTTCTTGCAAGGTTGGGCTGCTTTCCTTACCTTGCATATTAAAACCGTGAGGCCCACGGAATACAGCCTGTACCACCACTGATGTAAAGCTGTTGATTTTTCTCTGGGAGAAATCCTGTGCATAGTGCAGCCTTGGAGCATACTGGCAGGGGAGCGACTCAGAAAATCCTCAGAAAAAACAGCCTTCTACTGGAACAAACCAGAGGCAGGCTTGGCAGGTGGTCTGATTATGTTTGCTCAGCCAGTTCAACAGTATTTGCTGGACAAAAGAAGGCATCAGGTGATACAGAAAGTCCCAAACAAAGCTCCAGACGAATACAGACATGACCAGACTTTCTCATCTGTTGCTTATCTGTAAAAGTGGAGGAAAACTTGTGGCTAAAGGAGAAGGCACAAGAGCCAGAAGGCTTATCTCTTCTGTTGATTCTTGTACGGGAGGCTACTAAACACAACACTGCTGAGAATTTGGATTTCTTTGTGTTTCTTTTGTAGTACTTAAACTGTTTCCCATTGGTGACAAAAGAGTTAAAACTGTGTTGGGTAAATTCTTGTAAGTCCTTTTCTTGCTTGGTCATTTTTGGCCTGCAACTTTTTCTGGCTGCCATTCCTGTATGCAGTGCCTAGCTATCAGGCAGATGCGATTTTGACATGGCACTGAAATCATAGTCAAATGGTGGTGGATGGAGGATGGCTGTTAGATTGCGATTTTTTTTAATTTGAGCCATTTAGGCATCCAAATGTATGTTTGTAGAACTTCTGTGGAAGGAAAGGCTCCAAAGGAGCAGGAGGAGGCCATTTCTAGATATGAATTTAGGCAAGCATTACTACAACATGGTGTAAATAGATATAGATTAATATTACGCACAGAAGGTACCTGCACAGGTTAGATATATTTCACAGGGTAAACATGCATTTTACGTTTTCTCCTTCCTAGCTTCTCTATGAGCGAGAAGATGTTCCAGGTTTCTGAAAGATTTGGACTACCTTTCACTTTTTTATGGTGCATAAAAACCTTATGGTAAAAGAATGTTAATTTTGCTCTAACGCATGTAATCCTGTAATTTAAAATCTATCTCGCACCGCAAAGGCACAGAGGGGACAGAATAATTGCACACAGGGAACCTTAATTCTGGCACTTTCTAATTTTTCATTGCTTGACTCTTCAACCTTCATGATCTTTTGACATAGCTTTTGCTTTTTTTTTTTTTTTACGTGGGTGTAATAAGATTATGAAATGAGTGTAAGACTGATTAAAAAAGAGTTTAGAACTTCCAGCTCAAAGATCAAACAATCAAGCCTCAGTATTTTTCATCCTGTAATTTGTAATGAAAATGTCTAATGGAAAGTTCAGACACAATGAAGGTTTTGCTTACATTCAGAGTTGGATAAATAGTAGGTGGTGCTTCAGTTCTACATGTTGCAAAAAGTAAAGAATCAGACCTTTTTTAAAAAAAATCAATAAATAATAGATAGTCTTAGGTCAGTATTTGAAACCTGGGCAGCCCTACAGGAAAAGAGATCTTTAGCAGTTGGTGGCAGCCATCGCAGTGTTGACTTGGTGCAGCTGCAGAAGAGTTGTGTTACCAGTTTGCATGTTTACCCTTACTGGTGACAAGTGTTTAAGAACTTCCTTTCTTTTTTTGTAAAAAGGGATTTTTTTAGTATGTGCTATTTAATTTTCCACTATTCCAGGATGATGGGTTCAAACTAGCTCCCTAGCTTTAGTGCTGGGTGACAAATTTTTATGTCTTGTTTAAAAATACTTGCTAATAAATGGGTAGATGGAAATAGGTCATTAGAGTAAGGATGAAAGGCTTCTAGAGGAATCCCGCAGAGAATAATGCAAAAACTTGTATTGATTTCACTGGGGTCCAGATTTTATCCAAAAAATAATAAGTGCACATTATTGGCATTGGCGTAATTACTCCAGTTTTACAATAAGATCTTGAAACTTGCAGAAAAATTTGCTTTTCTCCTTCATGCGTGATATTTTAGTTAATACAATGGCAGCATTCTGAAGATAGAGGTGTGAAAGCATAGGTAATTCTGGCAGTATGACAAGATAAGAAATACCTAGAATGATGTCAGCAACTTAAAGCATTCAAGATGAACCAAAAGAGCTTCTTAGTCAGAATAGTAACAAAAAAATTAACAGAAAAATAATCAAGGGAGTAAAATTTTAGATTAGCCTAGAATGATTCTAGCATCAATTTGAGTCAGTTCTTGGAATGAAGCTTTGATTTCTTTCTCAGGGCTGGATTTGCCAGCATAGCTTCTCTTTGATGCATTTCTTTATGAATCTAAATGGATGAGCAGGTTGCATATTTTTGGAAATGTATGGCACCGTATTGATATCTCTGCGGGGCTTGGGCTGACTGAGTAATTGCAGATGGATTTAAAATATTGGAGTGGAATAATCAGATAAATTTTTTAAAAATCATACAAGGTAACTGATGTTTTTATTGCACGGCACATTTTTATGGCTTATTAAAACAGTCTCTGTGAAGACACAGTAGACGAGAACGAGTTGGCTTTAATAAAAGTAAGGATAATTTATAAGGGTCTGATTGGGGAAAATGTGTTGGTTCCAACTGCAGTTCTGCCTCCAGTCCCAGAAGTAATATTTAAGGCTTGTGTTGAAACAATCATGATATTGAAATGAATGGGGCTTTGCCATTGTTTTGAGTTATTCTAGGATATCACCACAATTTTTATTTGCAGATGCTGACATGCCAGTTGTACCTGCATGCACAATTATCAGCCATAATCTTGGTAGTTGCACATGCTTGCCCTCATCATTTGTCAATTAACACTTGTTTGAGAAGAACAGATTAAAACTCATACCTTTATTTCAGTCTTTGTGTAAATTCAAATCTAGAATAAAGGTGGTAACTCTACTGGAAGAACAGTGCTTTGCTGGGAAGTGCTGGGAACTGGAAAGTCACGTAGCAAAGCCATTGTGCAGACTAAGTATATATCTCTTGTAAATAGGGAGAACAGAAGAGATGTAAAATGAGGAAGTAATAAAAAAAGCGTGGGAATCACTTTGGAATTAAAAAACATCCAACTGATCCTTTTCAGTAAGGGGTGGAGCACAGCTGCTGGATTTCATGGAGTTTTGCAATGAGAGCTCAAACCATTCCTTTTCCCTGCCTCGATGTTGTGCTCTTGCCTGTTCTTCTACTAAGTAGTATTTTCTTTACGTGCCCTCCTCCTGGAATAGTGCCCCTGCACTTGAAAACACTAACGTCTTCTCCGCTGTTCCCTTCCCCTGGATCTAGTAGCAAAGCAGCAAGATGAGAGAAAGAGGCAGCTTTGGCTTCCCCGATGCCCACAGTAGCTGAGGTGAAACCTAAGGGACATCCTTACGGCCCACGTAGATATTTGACTTCTCGGCAGGATTGCAAGTGGATATGATGGGTCTTCAAAGTGGCAAGTGTTGTATAAGTATCCTCTAGCATAGCATTAACTGAGAAGATCGAAGTCTGTATCTAACTTGCAACCCAGATAAAAATTGTGATCCTGCTTGCCTCTGTCTTCTTGCATGAACAGCTCAGCATCACCATTGATGTCCTTTCATGCCAAGTTGTCCTCCTATCCAACTTTTAAAGTTTTGTTCAGGTGGAATGAATTTTCCAGAGGTCTATCTTCTGGAGTACATAGGCACAAATTCTGGTACACAGTCACTGGGAAGTGAACTGGGCCCGTTCAGTTCAATGTTACGTTAACTCTGAAGCACTGAGAGGATATGTGTGCAGTCAGCTTCTCATGAGCTTTATTTGCATCGTGCGTATTGTCCTGTTAAAACTGCACATGCTTGCTGTTGCTACACTGTGTAGTTCACAGTGTCATCCCCTTTCTGAGAATGGTGATGATAATAAGGCCATGTGGAGGTATGGCATAGGATTCTTTCTGTGCACACATAAGCTTTTAGGAATGCATTTCTGAGCGGGATCGACACCTTGATGTTTCAAGAACATAGATAAATACTTGTCCAACTATCAATCTGTTGAATGTCATTCAAGTAAAATGAGCTAAAACTTCCTGAATACCGGATAATTCTAGGAATATTTTAAGTGTGAGCAAAAAAAAGTTACTTTCTTCCATTCGTGAAAGCCTGCATTGCTAGATATTTTCTTATCTGCAAAGGAGATGTTTGGAAATTATTCTTCCTGCTGCTGTGTCCAGAGCTTGATTTTAGAATGTTCATCAACCAAATAGCTCTTCAAAGCATTGTCATTTAAAAAAAGCTGAACTCATCCAGCACTGCTGGTTTTCATCACCCATGAAAACCCAGTTGTGATTCAGGTTCAGTTAACAGTAAGTGTAGCCTATTAATGGACTATTAAGCCCTCACAGTTGAAATATAACCTATAAAAACTTTGTCACTTAGTGTACAGATGTTAACAGTAGTTTTCCAGTGTCCAATAGGTTAATTTACGTAGTTTTTGTGCTTTTGTTTTCAACTTTTGGCTCATGAAAATTATTAAGGAAAAAAGCTTGCAGTCAGCTACATGCTATTTAGGCAATTTGGATTGAATTCAGCTCAACTCAGCAGAGGTGCAGAAGATGAACAACTGTATACTTTGTAATTACTGTGTATGAAGATGCCAGATTGTAGAATCTCTACAGGTAATTGTGAGATTGCTATAAATACATCACATTTGCCTGCAGAGATTTCCCAGTCTGCGACTTTTATCCAGGTTGAAGAGAGAGAAATATTTTCTTTCTACTAGTCCATATAATATTTTAAACTGAATTTTGAATAAGATGCTGAAGAAGGTTCTGTTGAAAGACCAGATGTAACTCCTTAGAAGTTTTCAAGAAGACTAGATGACTATATTGATAATCATTAAACTGTTGTTTGGTTCCGACATACTCTACATTCACACTCTGTGTGGCTCCCTGTCTTCCAAAGGTTGCATTTTGGATGCCTCACAATCACCTGGGACTTGATCTAGCTGAAAATGAGAACACTACCTTTCCTCTAAATTTCTGTGAACGAGTCCTTCTTGCCCCTGACTCTGCTACTTTTTTTTTTTGGTCTCTACTGAGCAACTGTAATTTTCCCCTTTCCTTCTCAACATACATTCTGGTTGTATTCAAATGGCAGTGATTTCTTCTCTGTGCACTTTTCTTTCTGTCCTTTTTTTGTCTAGTTGTTGGTGTTGGGAAAGAAAGGAGAGAAAATTTTTAGAGTCTCCTCCAGCCATCATCACCACCCCTTTGGCTGCTGCAGCCACGTGGAGATTCTTTGGTACTAACCTTCCCTCCCCTTCAGTCAATGTAATGCTCGCCTCAGTTATGACTCTCCCACTTGTTACGTCTTGTTGTGCATTTTTACATTTAAATTGTGGATTCTTTGAGGCACAGATTATGAATAGACTTGTACTGTGCGGGTGTTTAAAAAAATGAAAAAAACCCCAAACAAATGAGAGGAGATTAATTGTGGACTGTGTAGTTTCTAACACTTAGGCTAATTCCAAACAGTAAGCACCAGACGTAAAAAAGAAAAAAAACCCTACTTTAGCCTACTTTAATACTCTCTTTGTGAGCAGCAAAGGAGGCTATAAAAACCTCAGATTAATTTACTCAGTTCTGGTGTGGAGCTTTCATTTCAAGAGATTTGTTTTTGCCAATGCTAAGTGATCCAAAGAATTTGAAGGATGGGGAACAGATCTTTGGTGTCTTTTGCTGTGAAAAATCTTTAATGTGCTTTAGAAGGAGACTAAAGACCACTATTTATTTCCCTTTGTCTTTTGGAAGTGAAAGGATGTTTTGTACCAAATTCTTGAAAGATCCATGCAAAAAAGTCTCCATAAGGTGTGACTCACAGTGACTGCTTTTACAGTACAAACAAATGAAAACCAGCTTGTGTCCTTGCTAAGCAGATTATCAGGAGAGGTTGAAAAGGTTCTTTCTAGAGAACAAAACATTCTCGTAATTTTTTGTAATGCTAGTGGAGCCCTAGGAAAGCAGAAATGAATGCAGAGCGCCACGTTTTCCCTTCACCACACCCTTCAGTATCAGAGAAATCAGCTTGTATTTTGTACAAAGAAATTGAGGTTATGGAACATCTCCATTTCGCTGTGACTTTGATGTGTTTATTCTTCGCGTTCGGCCTGTTAGTTAGCTTGTCCTAGCTGTTCTGTCCCTGCACGTGTGCTGCCCCTTCTGACAGCTGCTGGGGAGGCTTTGCACAATTAATGGAGGTGCATCCTACCTGCTCCGTGGTTCCTTTCAGCGCAGCAACTTTTAATATAGCCAGTAATCATTTTTGTAGAGTGAGCGAATGAATAAACATATAAGAGGGAAAAACTCTCCTAAATACCAGAATGAAAGCTTGCTTTTATTGTCATTACTGAGAGCTCTGCACTGACTGCCTGGGATCTAGGATTTGACCCTCCCTATTTAAAACAAACAAACAGACAACACCCAACTGACAAAACCTGCAAAACACTCCTGTTAAATTATTCAGTCTCTTCTGCAAACTAATGAGTATAGTCAGCCAAATTCCGTTTTAAAGGGAAATGAAAATTCGGACTGAAAACTGTGATGCTGTATTTCAAGACAATGAAATTAACTATTGTGCATCTCTGAAAAAAATTATAATGAGCCAGGAGACTGATCTATTGCTGCATCCCTTTGTATCCCTTTGATGTAAGAAAAAAAAAATGGCGTTGTATGCTGATTCACTTGTAAGCACAAAGAATAACTTCATCCTCAGGCTCTGAAACTTTCTGAGGTTATAGTTAATTAATGAAGTTCGAATTTGCCTCCTAGTGACTTGAGGTTATTGCATTAGAAAAATCATCATCCTAAAAGTGCAAAAGACAATAGGTTTGTATGCATTTAATGACGAGTCGCTATTGACGGGTTGTTTTTAGTATCTTTACTATTATTATATTTCGGTTTATGTTGTAAAATGCCTGTTCTTCTGTCATTTTACTCAGATGTACCTCTGGCAGCGAGGAAAATAGGAACTTCCATAGGGCTTAGCTGGTGCACTGACTGTTATTTCCCGATGATCTACAACAATGGTTATTCGGTAACAGCTGGGCCATGTCTTCTTTAGACAAAGCCACTGTGGGGCTGAAACCTCCCATTGCTGGAGCATAACTGTTTCCCTGGTAACGGTTAACTAGCACGTGTTTTATTGTTTCAAACTGCTTTCCTAGGGTATTTGCAGGTGGTAGAAGATGCTTTCTTAAAGAGGGGTCATAACCTCATGAACTTTCAGATGTTGCAACAAATTGGGGGACAAAAACATTTTTTTTTCTTTCAAATGGATTAAGTAAATCTTATTATATAGCCTTTACGAGACAGATGTAACTCACAGTTTGATTTTTAGCATTATATCCAGATGCTGATACAAGCATTTCTGCTGTCAAAATTTTGTTTTTGGAATGTGGATTAAGACCATATTCCAATAAGAAGATTTCAAATAAACACAGTGAGAACATGCAGACATTAAGATTACCGTGACTTTCTTTTGTCTTGGGTTTATTTTAGCTATGGTTTGTTTGCCCGTATGTATTTCTTTTGAATTTGCTATTTCAGTGATTTATCTTAAAAATGCACTTGGATCTACCAGAATTCTTAGGTTGATCTGATAGATCTCAGGATAAATGCAAAATTATCTGTGAACATGTAAAGGATGGTGACAATGGGAAAATCACTCGCTTGGTATTTTAAGTTGGGAAGTATAGAAGTATACTTATGATGTACACATACAGGCAGTGTATGCGTTTGTATGCATATCAGTAAATAGGGAAACAGAATTTTGTAAATAGGAATTACATCCTCATTTTTTCCTATACCAAAATCAAAAGTGCCTTAAAAATATACTTACTGCATTCATCCAAAAAAACGTTCTGTGGTACACAGGAATATTTCGTGTTACAGAGTTGTTTGTTAAGAGGAGACAGTCCCAGAATAAAAGAATGACAAGAAGTAATTTGACATAGAATAAAAATGTGGTTAGATTTTACTAAGTTCAGCAAAATTCATTCATAATCTAGTGGGATGAAGAGAGAGCTCCCTCTCCTGTCTGTTTGATAAAATTTATAGAAGCTATTTGCCCGTTTCCTTTGATTAAGGTATAAATAAAAATAATGTTTAAATGGCATGCTGTGAAGCTTGTAATAAAAGGCTTGTATTCATCTCTTTGAAAAGAGTGAGAGGTGGTTAAATCTGACTCTATCCTTTTTTTGAGACACTCTGAAATTATTCTGTTGCGTTGGCAGTGTGAGGTCTGTTTTGAAAAAGGTACCGCGTAATAGCAGACGACCTGTTTTGTACAGCATGCTCTAAACTAGGCACAAAATGAAGCTTCCCAAGCTCGTACAAGAAACTGTCCTGATTTTAATGAAATTAACTCTCAACCCAGTGGGCAGGTTCAAGTCCCCAGGATCACGGTTAATAATTCATTTTTTGTTTTATTTGTTGGTATCAGGCCCTCATTCGTGGGATTTACTTAATGTCACATTTTATAGATACAGTTTTCTCAAAGGTACAAAGTGGTAGGTGTTCCTAGGCCAGCCCATCTGCTCCCTTTGTTAGAAAACACATACCTAATTTGTAGCTTAGATACCCCTGGGCTGGGGTGCCTTAGCTGTATCCCAGGCAGATGTGGAGAGAGTGAGGACAAAGTTTCTGCTGCTCGCAGCTGAGCGATTCCCAAAGATTTACAACAGATACATAGCAGTGAAGAATTAGAGGCTACTGGTGACTGAATCATGTCATCAGAAGAAAGCGAATAAATCATATTAATACCTGGCTGAAAACAGTACTTCATTTACTGAAATGCAAGTGTGAATACAACTATGCATTTTCTAAGACTGCTAGTGTTTGTGGCTCTTTATTGAAACACTGATTTTTGAGTTTGTGATGGCTGTTTTCAGAGAAATTTGGGCATTCATGTATAGATGAAGTAGCCAATGATGCTCTTGTTTCATTTGTAGACTTAATCCAGGTTCCCTCTTGTATCTGTCCATGAAAGTGTCTCTACTTGTCTTCTCTCTGTTCCACATCACATCTTTGCTACAGATCCTAGTTTGTGTATAGGTTGCTCAGTCTTTTTGGTGAACATCTCATGACAGCGAGAATCGCTCATCACTAACTCATGTATACGTCCATGGGATTAAACTCAGTGGTAAATCTGGTAAGTTACTGCAGGGCTGGACGATGTGTCCCTGCCCTGAGCCCTGCCTCTCTGTTGAAGTCCCTTTCTGGGACCTGCCTTGGAACAGGGGAAAGGGCAGGAAAATGGCTCCTGGGCCAGGGCTCCTTGTGCCGTGCAGAGCACAAAGCAATTCGACACAGTCTAAGGGATTTTCAGCTCCTGGAGGAGCCTTTGCAGGGAGATGCAGGAAGCTCAATACCTGGCTGTATTGAGTCTAGGTGACAGAAGGAAAATTGCCTGTTCCCTGAGATGGCTGTGTAGGTCCTTGGGTTTGTGCTGAATAAGGGGGCAGGAATCACAGCTTCTGCAAAGGTACATCATATATGCCGGGAAGTGATGGGTGAGAACAGTTCTTTTTTTTTTTACATACATTCCAGAAATATATTGCTTAATGATTTCCTTCACTCGGGCTCATGACTGAACTGCATGAAAACTAAATCGAACTGAATTTTTGGACAGATATGTTTCCTGTTATGATCTCTACATAATATGTTAGCAGACATTTGAACTGGGGAAAGGAATCTGATCTGAGGCAAGAAGATAAGGTAGGGAGAAAAGCAACAGGTTGTACACTCAGCCTATTCCCCCCTCCCTTTTTTAAGGGGGGGGCTTAAATAAACTAGCACTTAAATTAGCCACATTTCAGGCCAGAATTTTTGCTTTACAGTGAAGATTGAAAGAAGAATGGAAGAATTATCTGCATTTTTCATTGCCTTACTCAAAGCAAGTTTTTAATATACAAACCAGGTAAAAACATTCTGAAACACAGACTGCCTCATACAAAATGCCCTGAGCTATATTATTCGGGAGCATCACATTGGTTATGGCTTAACCTTAAGATCAATGTGATACTAATTAATAAGTAATTATAACGAGAGAATTTTTGACCACACACTTGTTCTGCTGCAGGTTATCTGGCAGCAGAGTAACCAAAATTAATAATCTGTGTGTAATCACACTGCTCTGCATGTCTGTGACTCTGCTGCACTGTAAACTAGGACTGATTCCTGCCCCTTCCCCATTTAGTACCAAACTAGTTTTAAGTCTTTTATAAAAAACAACTTTGAGTGCAGACATAGCAATGAATCCACATTGAATTAGTTATATTCTGTAAACTTCCAAACTCGGTTGTTTCATTTTTCATAGTTTTGAATAAAAAGCAAATGAGGCAATGACAGAGGCTTGAGTTTTAGCAATAAAAAGGTGGTATTTTGCTGTATAATTACTATCTCATTAATTCTAACTGTTTAAGAGCAGCTGCTAACTGTTGGTACCAGTTTATGACTAAAACACTGTTCTTGTTTAACAAATGAATTGACATTATTTTCAGGAAGAAAGCATTAAGAATATTTACAGTGCTATAGCAATGGTTAATAACAGTGCCTGCCACATATTCACAGCAACACCACATTTACCAGCAAGCTCCCCCCACCCCTGAATGTAAAAGTCCAGACTTACCAGTAAACATGGGTACAGGCTGTTAACTGTTTATTTGTGTTTCTCCAGACTTCAGTATTGCTTTCAGGTCTGCTCACTAACATTTGTAGTCACTTTAGATACTTCTGTACTGGGATAGATGCTGACTGATGTGAGCTTGGAAATGGCTTAAAAAGAAAAGCTGGGTAGGTGCTGCTTTATGCTCAGACCTTTCTGCCTTTACTCACAGTTTACCACAGTTACTTTGCTAAAGCGCTCCTCAGACTGGGGCAGTAATCTAAGAGAAGATTAATTTTTCACTGACTGCAAAAGAAGGCGAATGGAGAGGAAGAGTTCTCTCCTTGCTCTCAAATCCCCTCTGAGGTCCCCAAACCGCGGCGCTGACACTAGCACGGGGGCACAACTTCCTAGAGTCTGGCCTACTGTGCCGCCGGCTGCTCCCGGGACGTCAGCTTCCAAGTTGTTTCTTAAATAGAAAAGCATGCATCTGCTCCTCAAAAGTTTCGGAAGCACTAGAAAGATAGCTGAGAATTACAAGTAAAAGACAAGTTTTCTATAGGAAACAGCCTGGCAGTCCACACTTTGTTATTCACTTGATAAGCAGAGTCTTTTTGACAGTCCTAACCTTCTAAACTATAGGTCCTGCTGAGCCCAGCATGAGTCAAACGCTGGGTACCATCTGTCAGAGCTTTAGTGTTTTTTTTTTTCCCCTCTCTCCTCTTTTACTACAATCTGCTAAGAGGGGTGCGGAATAGAAGTTGCTTTTCTACACTGAAATGAGAAAGTAGGGAAATTCAATAAGAAGCATTAAAGAAATCCTGCTGTTCCCAAAAAAACTTGGTAGGCACTGGGCAGGAGAACAAATTATTCTGTGCTCCTGAAGATTTTAAAACCAAGTACATAACATGCCTCAGGAAGTGGGGAAAAAAAAATCTGAAACCCAAAACTGAGAAGATGATTTTGAAAAACTAAGTTATATGAACCGTGGTATTAGCAAGAGTTTTGAAGTGATGCACAGTTCAGATGTTTCAGCTGTTTTCCTAAAGAAACGCTCTTAAAGGATATTCCAAATTTCCCATTGATGGACATTTAATAAAAGGAGCTGGCAGAGAAGAAGTGGCCCCCTGCTGCATTGTAAAAGAATTACCAAGGGGACATTTTTATGTCTCATTAATTTATATTCAGCCCTAAATTGGCACCTGTTCTGAACTTGGTCAAAATTTGCTGGAACTTTAGAGACACAAATGAAGATTTCTCTTTAACACGTTACTAACAATTCATCAAAACAGAGGGGTTTGCGGGTTATTACAGACATATACGCACACATGGAAGTAAGAATACAACACAAGAAATGATTTTCTAGTGCTGAGAGCCATGTGAGAAGATGTATCTGCAGTTACCTGTATGACTCTGCAAGTGTGGTCGCCACGTCCATATGGCGCACCCAGGTATCCACACCTCCTACCTGCACAAATTGCTGTTTTAGAGTCAAATTCCTAAAAACCACAGCGGTTGCTAATGCTAAGGAGAAAGGAGTGGAAAATCGTTTCATCTTGTTGATTTTTGAACTGGTTGTCTACCAGTCTGTGTCTTTTAGAGTAGCTGTGGGACTGAGGTCATTTCGTATTAGACACTGCAGTGTCAGTTCTATTAGCTCCATACCAGTAACACAGCCCTGTATGTCACAGCCATTCCTAATGGGGACATTTAGTGGCTTTCTTGTCTTTTCTCCCACTACTTTATAAACTGAACGAGATGTTTTGCCTCCAAGAAGCTGGCTCTGTGACTACCGCTGGACATTTGTGTTGGCAGTGCTCAGTTTTCACTTGAAATGATTGTCATCGACCATAGAAAGTGGGTGCATAGTTGTGCATGAATTTTTGTTCAAAGTCTGAATTTTAGAAGGCAGAGACTCTTATGTGTCTTAAACAACATGCCTAGGTCTCCTTTTACTGTGTTACATTGTTCGACCTCTACTGACCGGTGTCACATTATTTCTGTTTGTGTTTGTTTAGCAGAAGAGATACGTGGCTAACTGTGAGCATAGATTGAAAAAGTTCTAATGCAATTTTCTCGTTCCTTTACAGTTTCTTTAATCACAGCAATTCTATATTGCCATTTTAAAAGGTCAGCAGTGCGATTTTAATGAGCGTTTGATTCAGGTCTCATTGCAATTTTATACTCATGCAATTTTGCTTAATACACTGGCAAGCGCTCGGGCTGGCGACACAGGCAGGGAGGCGATCAGCAAGATTCAGGACTCGGATGTTCACTTTGTCTCTTGTGATAAGGGTCGTTAAAACGCACCCTTCGGGCACGAGCAGGTAGTCTACAAAACACTGTTGCATGTGTTAGAAGCAGCTTATGTAAAGAAGTGACTTTAAGGGCTTAGGTGCGGGCAGTTGTACCTGTAAATGTTGTTGTCTTTGGATGCCAATTATTACATTTGAGTTGAACAATAGCACATGGTGATGTCATGACTTGCCTAATATTAGGAGGCCATCGCGGTTGTAGGTAAAGTACATATTTTTACGGATTCCTTCCCGCAGTTACTATCATTCTCCTTGCATATGTTTGTTGCAGTAATACACAAGGAGAAACCAGAGCTGAATCCCTTTGTCCCTGGTGCTGGGTGAACACTGATCGGTAGAAAGCCCCTTTCCTGAGGGGCTTCAGCCTAAGCAGGCAGGCACATGGAAAGCAGAAAAGGAAAGGAAGGAGACAGAACACAATCCAGACAGTGAACAATGTGTTACCAAAAATGTCCAGTCAAAGCTGATGTTGTTAATTATATATGGTGTTGTTATCTCACCATTAATCTGTATTTTTTGCAGGTGATAGAGTGTAAAGCGTGTATTTTCCCATCACGTTATACTGCTGCGTTAGCATAGCGATAACTACGATTAGAGTACGATTCTATGGCTTCTTATTCTCTTCAATCGCTTGCATTTTACATTTATGTATTTCCTTTTGCCGTGAACATCTTTGATTAAATGTACTATATGCGGGGTTGTATGTCTAATCACAAAAGTGCTTTAGGCCATGTCTGTTCCAGAAAGAGCCTTACTAGTTG
This sequence comes from Balaeniceps rex, assembly GCA_013401315.1. Classification (NCBI taxonomy): domain Eukaryota; kingdom Metazoa; phylum Chordata; class Aves; order Pelecaniformes; family Balaenicipitidae; genus Balaeniceps; species Balaeniceps rex. The sequence continues at coordinate 84,330 of VYZW01039820.1, read as the reverse complement.
TTTAACTGTGAGAGAGTATAACATCTGACACGATCCGCTTTTAAAGACGTATTGCGAGAGAGAAATGAAACATCTCCAGGTAGACAGCTGTTTCAGAGATGGTGAGCAAAAGCAATAGCTTTTTTTTCCCCCTCCACATGCACCGCAGCTGCAGTAAGCCGGAGCACCTGTTCTTTGCATACTCCTGCTGGTTTGTGCTGTTTGTATCTGCTGCCAGTGGGGTCCCAGGGGAGATACAGGAGCTTTTTAATGGAACAAGAAAAGCTGGGAGTGCCTAAGATGTGCACTTTCACAGCAGTCGTCTCTCTCTTCTTAAAATGACCACAGTTATGAGGTCAAATCACATGCTTTTGATGTAATTAATAAAACTGCATGAGAATTAGTTACACTTCAGCATGCCAGTCTGCGTTTGTGAGAAAGGAGAGCTTTTCTAGTTAAGTTACTGTACCTTGTGAGTATCACGTTATTCAATTTGTAAAAATTTGTGTTAGCATTTTGAAGCATTTAAACCAGCGTAGCAGTCACTCTGGGGTATCTAGCATTTGTGGATATTTAGTAAGTGGCATTTACTTTAATAAGCTAACATTTATATTCCATCAGGTTTACTAGAAGGCGTCTATGAAGTGCTGTTCATTTTCCACTCTTGGCAGACCAAAGCGAGTTTTTAAAATTTAAGATAGTTATTTAAAACAGTGGCTTGTGTTGGTAAAAAGGATGACATGCAAAACACAGAATATTTTTATTCCATGTTGTATCTCAGGTGATACAAACACTATTGCATCTAACATTATGTCTGAACTAACTAAAATTTGGTAAATAGATGTGATTTTAAAAACAGCTTATTCTTTCCTTTGTTACATGAGCAAACTTTCTATACTGCCGTTGCTCCGTAACGTCTTACAAACTTACTGGCTCAAATGCTTGGTTTGACACAGTCAGTTTTGGTTTAATACAGAATGAGTCAGCCTACAAATATAAGGTTAAAGCACAAAATTTCTAATGAAAGTCTAGACTATTTGAAAAATATGAATTCATAGCAAAACAAAGCAAGCAACTGCCTCAAAATGGTAGTACTTTACAGAGGTGCTAGGATGGTTATAGGGCAGAAGCACGCCATTTATGTTTTCAGTGTCATAAAATGTAATCAAGTGATCAAAATTAGAAGGGAGACAGATGAACTAGAACGCTTAATAACAGCTAAACAGATCTGTATTGTAACTAGGGGTATGGAAGCCCTGTAGACTATCACCCTAATGGACTCTTTCTTCAACAGTGGCCTGTTCTTAAATTGCCTTGCCGTTTAAGGCAACCTAATAAAATCTTTCTTTCTTTGTAGGCCTGACCGTGTATGATCTTCATGCTGGCCAGAAATCCACGAACCATAACATGGGCGTCTTTACAATAACAGCAACACAAAAGCAAAGGTAGTTTTGGACTTTACATTCTCTCCTCTACCCTGGGGTGCAAAAGGCAGTGAAGCATGCCTGTAATTTTTCAGTGGAGGGGAGCGTTACTGGGAAGCTCTCATATCCTGCTAACCCCTAGGCAGTCAGTGTTGAATCTTTTCATTTCTTAGGGGTTGTGGACTGAGGAAGGTCCACGCAACAGTCACTGTATGTGTCGTGTTTCCTTGAAGGACAGTGCAGCTTGCAGCACAGATTCCAGTAGGTGCTGGTGTATTGTTTTGCATCAGTCTTTTTTCCCCACCTTCATAAAAAAGGATGGTGAAGGAGATGATGGTAATGGAAAAAACTGTGGATCAGGGCAGCTTCCTGGTACCTGAGTTGTAGAAAAATAGGGCTGGAAGGCACCAGGATTTCTGCTGCAATGTTTATAAAACCCTGAGGAGCTGCTGAGGGGTAGGATGTCACTTCATGTCACTTTGTGCTCTTCATGTGTCTTCAGAGGATGTTGTTTGATTTCATGAGAAATACTGCTTTAACATTAGTTTGAATTATGTTACTGTTGCCAGATCTCCTTCCCCATGTTGGACAGACCCATTTAGTGGTTATTATTTATTACTATTATATTAGATTTGTGGAAGTTTCTTAGGCTTCTCTTTAAATTTTAAATACTCTAGGAAAACCTAACTAAGTCCTGATCCCATAGCCATTAATTTTAGTGGCATAACTGCCATTGATTGAGTGAGCCTTGAGGCCTCCTGCTATATATAATAAGTGATGTTTTTAGAAGACACAAAGTGAAAATATCTTTTCTGGAAAAGTAAACAAATGTGTCTTTCTCTTTTTAAAGCTAACATCACACCACAAAGTTGATTTGGAAACTGGGTGAGTCAATTTTTGTTTAAATATTAAAACAAATTTAAGAAATCCTTTTAGATTGCAGTCTGCATAAAGCCCAACAGATATTTCTGAAGTGCACTAGAAAAGAAGAGTTTATCTTCATTTGTAAAATCATTTAATGAGTAGTTAACAGAACCTTAAAATTTGCTGTCAGAGTAAAATATATTTTCATGGCATTTATAAAGCACATAAAATAGATGTTTGTCATGTAGTATCTTATTGTGTTATATGTATCACTTCATCCAGCATGCTTTATGGGATTGTGCACTTTCTCTACGTTTTTCATGCCAGATGACATAAGATTGCTGATAGAGGGATGGGGTGATTAAATTTACATATGACTGGGGGAATTTACACTGATATTTGACTTTGTCTTATGCAAATCACTAGCATCCAATTTGGCAGAAGTAAAATTACTGACCTTTCAAATGTTCATTTGCCTTCAAGTGTCCAGTGGGATCAATATAGACGTTGCTGTCTGTATTTTATACCACTGTGTAATGCTTTGGAACAGTTTGAGTTCCTCAGTTCCTTCCCTCGGATGCTGATAGGTATTTTTCACTGCATATCCGGAGTTAATTATTTCTGATAGACACTTACATTTTTTTGTGCTTTGTCTTCCATGAGTTGCTTAGTCCTCTTTAGGAAAAGGCTCTCTTTTACTTGAAAACATCCTTAATTAAATAATAATGAGATAATTTTCTTTGCATGTAACTTTTAATCTTGTCATCTTCTCTGGAAGGGTCTAAAAAATCGAATAGTTTTGAGAAGAGACTTCTTCAGGTGGTCTCCTTCCAACAGCCTGAAATTCTCCTTAATATTTTTCTAAAAATAAACTGAAAATAGGAGCCCATTCTACTTCACTGGTAAATAAGAGCCAGTTTCTAGACCTCAGTCATTCAATACACAGTTTCAGGTGACATACTTGGCACTTACACGCTCCCTATTGAAATTTTATGAATAAGATGGAAAGGAAATTTTAACAATTTGAAAAAAAAAAATTGGTCATCTCATCTAAAGGTAGTAATGAAATTGGATGAGTGTGGTTTTCATAACAAAGTGTGTTTCATCTGACTTTTACTGTAGTCCAACTAATATCATATTGAATGGGGTGGACTAGAGAAAATAGACAGTGTCTTCTAACGATTCTGTAAGTCCCTCTTCCATATCCCCTATTTTGACCTGATGAACCTTGTATTCAAATTTAGTCCATCTTGAGTGACAATTGTACATTTTCAATTCCAAACTTGCATTTTATTGAGTTGAATGGTCAGTATGGACAGAAAGGCATGATTTTCCCAATAAAAGGAGGACTAATTTCTGAAGTAGCTATAGTTACAAAATGCTCTTTTCAGCGGACAGAAATGCTGAACATAATGGTCGTCACACCATTATCTACTTCAGAAAGATGAAAAAAGGATCTTCCTTCTCTTAGAGAAAGACATATCTGGCAAGGATGCTAATTTCTATGTCTGACCTTCCACAAACACTAACGCATTCTGTGGGGCAGATTTTAGGCTAATACAAATTGCCCCAGTTCCGTAACAACAGCTTTGGCAGTACAGACCAGCTGAGTATCTGCTCCAACATACTCAGTTTTCATCTAATGTACGGATTTCTTACAATTCTCTTAACTCAAATAAGGCTGTATGGTTTTGACAGTTACTGTTTAATAAATTAAGAACAACGTTCAAAAGAGAAAATCTGCAGAGAGAGTGTGCCCTATCCAGCAACTGACTAATAGATTAGATTAGAAATAGTAGTAAGGCTGCTCTTACCTGTCTTTTATAAACTCACTGTTTTTCCTTGTGTAATGGAGCTAAATCCTTCAAAAAATTTTTGTTTCAATAACCTCTGATGCCCGGTTTTACTTCTGTGAACCTGTGAACATTAATTTGCTATTAACAGCAATGTTACCTGCTAGAACACATGATGTGCCAGCGCAAAATAACAGGAGCAAGTTATTAACACTTCAAGGTTGACCCGCCCTTTATCCCAGAATTCGTTCTGTATGTCTTCTTATTGATCTGACTCGTGCAGCTTTTTGTCACCTGGGAATTAACAATTCAATGTTTTATTTGACCATTTATCTCTTTAGCAAAATTGTTGCAATCTCTTTGACCTTTTAAAATGTTTATGACAAGGTGTTTGCAGTTAATTGCACTCATAAAAGAGTAAAGCCCAGATCAGGTCTAATCTGTGCACGGAGCCAACCAAGGCTTTCTTACAAAAACATTCTAAGCTATAATGTGAGTATTTCATTTATTTGCAATATAATTAAAAGAAATAAAAAATTCCCATACCAGGAGGACTGGTACTAGGGACAGCTACTTGTCCTAAGACCACAAAAATAACACCGCTGTACTCTCAGTTCCTACTTCTTTTGTGGGGGGAAGCGTCAACCGAGGGTAGAAATTATCTAAAAACAGAATTGCATATTAAAACTGCAATTTTTAAGTAGGTGCATGTATGTTTCTTGTCGTTTGCTATTGATGCCTGCTGGGGGACCATCCATGTTTGCATTACCTAAGCAGTAATTTTGCTATTGCTTTGTGCCTTTTAGGTCTGTAGAATGGAGAGAACACCAAAGCATTCTATGATTCTATGTTGGGCTGAGATGGACAGGTCAAGCCTGTCAAGTTTGTTCCTTCTGGCAATGCCTTCCCATAATCACCATCACAAGGTGTCTCAGCCCTCCGTCCAGCTGCTCTGCCCCATACCACCAACCCATGTCCTCAGATACCACACACCTCCGACACCTTCCAGTCACACTCTCGCTCAGTTTTCTGCAGGCACCTTGTTCCTGCCCATGGCTGTGGACAGAGATGATGGTCCCTGGACTCTTTCTTCTGTGCCAAAGGGCCCATTCCAGGTAGGGAAGACAGTTGTAAGGCTTTATCCCAGGCTGCAAATGTATGATGGTAGAGGGAGCAGCACTGACCACGCAGAGGCAGGGCTACAGCTGGAGGACTCTCCGTGCAGCACTGCAGATTTGGCATCCTAGGGGTACTATTACCATTTCATCTCCTAGGTCTGTCTGTGTTGCACGGAGGTCAGCGCAGCCCCTGTCTCAACCCACGCTCAACCCCTAGAAGAGCCCGTCTCACTCTGTTTGGCAGCACTGCTTATGATCTCACTTTAGGCACCCCAATAAATTGCTAATCTGGTATAAATCTGCATCCTGCCAGTAGAGTTAATGAGGTCACCCTGATTTCCTCAGCTGCTGCACTGGTTTGTGCCTCCTACCTTGTGTGTCTGAATACGGCAATCTGGCAATGCTCAAAAAACATTGAAATTATGTGGTAGGACACTGTGAAAAAAGTGAGTTCAGTGGCACAGCTGTGTGAAATTTCATGAAACAAGACAAAAACCTTGCTAATACCGATACTGTGAATATAAAACCAGTCACTCAAGAATCCTTGAATTATTTTCTTAACTAGTCAAATATTTTTTGTGTGTTCACGAGTGGCTAACTCTAGAAGTCTGTTTTTGCCATGTATGTGCTACTGCTCTCATGTTATCAGAATAAAATGCAGTTCTGTGGCTCCTCCAGCTGTGCATTTCCCACAGCTAACCGAGCACATGTTCAATGTACTTTCCTGTAATTTTCAAGGCCTCACTTTAAATGATAAGGCCCGAGGTGCTTGGCTTATTCACATCTGCTGCTTTCCTGGAGGTCAATCAAACAGTTCTTCATTCAAGAAGTAATGAGGTCTTACAAAGGAAAACAATTATTTCACTTGAAATCTATTGATCTGGTTTCTGTGGTTCATGTGGTGTTTTGGGTGCAGAACAGTTGCTTGAAACAATTTGAGATCAATTCAAGTGTAACTGAATCAATAGATAACCATAACTGAAATGCACTACTCTTGTTTTTTGTAAGAATATATTTTTTGCTACCAATAGTAATATGAGAATGCTAAGAGTGATCAAAACAGAAGGTCGAAATTAGAAGCTCTGATGTATTAGTGAGCAATACTACTTCTAGCATCAAATTTCAGTCTAAAGGAAAGCTGAGACATGAACAGCATTATGAAAACAGTGATTTGTTATTTTTAAAAGCATTTTTGTAGAAGCTTTCCAAAGAGTTGGGCAAATTTCTTTTCCATTCTGAGTATCAAGTCTTCCAAAGCTGAATTTGCCAGATTTATGCTATTGTACAGAATGTTGCTATCTTTAAATAATTTTGCTTCAAGAGGGCAAAATTTGCATTTCTTAATTACATTACTTTCACAATAAATGCTGGTGCTAGAAATTTGTGATTTTATAACCCGGTCTCCTTTCTATATTGCCAACACAGTTTGGTTTTATTTCACTCGTTTTTCTGTTTGCTCCAGTTCTCTTTTCTGTTGAGAGTTTATTCAGGCAGAAAATTTCTGACCATTCAAAAGAAGTTTGAAAACAATGGATGAGGAAAGGCAATCAGGGTATCAGAAGATGTATTTTGACATTAACTCTTTGTCTGCTGCCAGAGTACTAGCTGACAACAAAACAAATGGAGCAGGGGAAGCTTTTGTTAGCAGTGATTAAACATTCCACATAATCATTTAGTCCTGCACTTAGAAAAATACTGTTTTGAAAAGCTTTCCTGTAAAATGCTGAATGCTGATGAAAGTCTGGTGGACACTAAAATAGGCAAGTTTGTTTTCAGCTCTGGAGGATGTTTCTGCAAATTACTTATCCTGGAGGGATAAGAACTCTTTGGGATCTACAGGATGAAGAACATAACTAATTTTCTGAATCCTCCATTTCTGTGGGCAAGGACAGCATCCATAGGAAAGTAACGCATAGTTAGTAATGAAGAAAAAGTGACAGGCAAAAAATTCAAAAGTCTTTTTATCCTTTTCTGAAATTCATTTTGGTTGAGAAAAAGTAGTGCTTTTGCATCTTGCTAGTTTGCTTTCCTAGAATAATTATTTGACAAATGATTGGTAGTGGATATGGGGAGAAATCTGCTCCATGACAAATATACTACAATAGATTTTCACAAAAGACTGTTAAACTTTTAGTGCTGTTTAAGCAAGCTTTTGGATGCATAATTGCACCTGGAAAGGACATTTTGGATAAGCATGTGATATTGAACTGTTCACATAACCTGCTCGTTTTGTATGCAGAAACGCCTTTTGTATGCAGAAATATAGATACCTGCGCGCATAAAACATTGCATGCAGAGATGAGATTGATTTAGTCCTGTGAATCTTAGTAGTGTGAACTGCCTTAAGCAAATTCTGGGAGATGCTTCCGATGCTCTGTTATGAATTTAGCTAGTCATTAGGTCTTGCCTAGACTTACTGATTTCAGCAAAATGCTCTAATGACAATAGCGGCAAGAAGAAAATCTACTATAATACTTATTTTAGTGCCTTTTGGATCATCAGTGTGGACCGGTGACTGTCTGGTTCTACAGAGAATTTTATGTTTTTAAAGACATGTTTTCCACTCAGATTTATTATTAGACCCAGGTTGCCTGACCTAGCTCAGCTCTATGGCAGTGAGAGGTGTTGCAGAAATGGGTGAGAGGCGAGCAGCAAGCAGCGATGAGCTGGTAGTAGAAGGGGAGACAGACAGGGCAGGAGAAGAAGGGCGATTAGAGTACGAAGACAGGAAAAATACACTAAACCTTTAAAAAGTGGTGCAAGGCTTAATTAACACAGAGACAAAAAGACTTGGGAAAAGAGAGAGTCGGTAGCCATAGGAGTGACTGTAAACAGAGCCACTGCCGGAACCGGTGGCTCAGTATGCATCGCAGATACTCAAATGCTGCATAAAAATACACCTTTTCACTTTGCCTAGCTGTCCAGGTTAATCACACAGTTTGTGCGGTGGATACCTGAGAGTCCCCTGCTGTGGTGTTGGGTAGACAACCAAAATTAGCCCCAGAGCCTAGTGCTAGTGTTGTTCATCCAAACTTCTGCCATTCTTGTTTTCTCTGGTGCGCTAGGACTTGCTTTGACTTCATTGCAGAACCAGCAACAGCGTCCTTAATATCATGTCTGCTATGAAAGTGAAGTTGTCATGGAGAAGGTCCCCAAGTACTGTGTTTAAAAAAGGATGGTACGAATTGTTGAATCCACAAGGGCTTCCTTATAGGAAGAAACTCTGGCATAGAAAGTCCTTGAACCACAAACTGCTGGAGGCTGCACTATGTCTTTGCCGTATCATTATCCTTTCCCGGTGGCATCTGCTATGTGCCACTGCCAGAGACAGGACTCCAGGTTTAGTCTGACTGGTTTGGCCGTGCTTATGTGTCGCAGTCCCTAGGAGAGGCTACAGGTATTGGGCAGCGGCTGGTAAAGGCTTCCCACTGTTGGAACCTGAAATTAGGTGCAGGAGCTGTAAGAGTGCACAATCTGGTAACTACTACTGATAGTAGTTGTACTGTGCCTGGGTTGCATCAGATGATGCAACTTGCATGAGATTGAAAGAAGTTTTTGTAATGCAGTAAAACGTACAAAGAGATTAAAATTCGTTTGTTGATCTTAAAATGGGAAATCTAAAATTAAGCATGGCGTTTCTGCTGCACTGGACGAAGATGGAGGTAAACAGTATTTATGACTTGTTGCTCAAATTATTGTTGCTAAGAAAATCACCCTATACAAGCTGTTAGTGCTCTCTTTTCCAGAAAGATTAGTGGTATATCAATCTCAGGTCTTCAGGCTGAGCTCAAAAAAGTAGGCAAAACCTACTTTTTTTACAAACCAGATTATCACTCAAGGCTGCTGTCAGTTTTTCAGCATTGCTTACTGACCAGCTCCAGAGATGATCTGTTAGATATCAGAGTTTCTGCTGAACAACTATTGTGATATGGAACAGCTGTGGACCTGGTGGGTCCATGACTTTCAGAAACCTACATTACTCGGAAGAATTAACACATTCACTCATCTCCTGCTGCAGTGGAAACCAACCCTCATCATCCTACACTTCATAATTTAATTTCCCCCTGGATGTCACTTCCTCTAAATTTAGGTTTAATCTTCGCCCGTCTCTTACCTCTTGGTGTGTTCTGCTTGAATGACCCCATAGCTGCTGCAGTGCAGAATCGAGAGCAGAGATCTGCAGCGCAGAGTGGAGAGAAGAATTGTCCTCGTAAACACTGCCATGTGAGTGAGGACTGTGCCAAACTGTGCGGGCAGTTGTTAAGTGCCTATCTCGTGTACAGACCTTCAGCGCTATCTGTAAGTACAACGTTATGAACAGAGCTTCCCAATTAAGACTCCTAATCTGAGGAATAATTTTGGGAAAGAAAATTGGAGTTAATATTCAACCTGGTTTTGTTTCCTTCCACCTTTCTTCATTTGCATGACTTCCACTTTAATTGTAAAGTTAAAATGTGCGATCCTCAGAACAAAATTACTTTACTATGAGGTAAATAATGCTAAGGAGAAATGGTAATGTTGGTTGTTTTCATTTAACATACCAAGTGGAATATCGCAATTCATTTAGGTAATAGACTGCTACAGAGACTAATTAGAAACTGTGAAAGTCAGGAATCATAAGGAGTAGTGAATCTTCTAATTAGATGAGATTTAAAAGCTGACAGAAAATCAAGATGCTGAGGGTCACAGTGTGGAAGAAGGTACTTGTCACGGGCGAACCGATAAATGCCATGCCAGGGTATGTGGCTTTCCTGCGTGTGCTTTTCCTGGTGACATTCAAATAAACACACAGATACCACAGTCCACTTGCTGTCTGCCTTTATGGCAGAAGGGGTTAAGCAGAAAAGATAGCTTATGAGACTAACACTGATGTCTTTCTCCTTTACCTGTTGTAAGAGAGAGTTATCCAGTCTGTGACATTACAGCTCTCGTGCTGTTTATGGGATAGACCTTGACAGAACGAAGCGGGAATGATGGAGGAGCAGCGTACCCTGTTGTTCCCTGTGTGTCAGGCGGGCATCCTAGACCTCTGTGATCTGCACTCTGGTCAAATAAATGCCAGGAAAAGCCAAAGTCAGTCCTGAGAAGGTTCAGGAACAAACGTTCTTTCAACTAAGCACAAGCTTGTGATCGTCAGAGATCGCAGTAGTCAGTCCCAAGGCAGGTTATAAATATTTACTAGTCTTACTATGAAATGGGAAATGATGAGTGAAGATTGGGTATTTCTGAGATAATGTGAACTTGTCAGCTTGTTTTATTTGCATGTTTCCAAGTTTTACCATTTGGGAAACCTATTTGCCTTTCCTTTATGATACTTTGGGTGCCCAGTTTTTCTTTCAGCTCTAAGACAAGTTCCCTAGCTGTTTTTTCCCACTGTGCTAGCAGTGACTGTCTGCAAATGTATATGCAGATGGGTCTGTGTATTTCTGATTAAGAGCTGCAAGATACAAAATGTGTCTTTTGCTTTGAGCACCATTAATCATGCTTTTTGAAAGCCCAGGTTAAATGCATCAGCTCTACACTACAGTTGGAATATACTTACCTTTGTAGGACTAATGCAACAGTACTTTTTATATAAAATATATTTATACTTTAGGAGAAGCGTATTGCTATTGAGTGCGTGGTATGGAAGGTGATCAGAGAGACAGCTGCTTCTGATATAGAAGTTACAGCGGTTCACTTCAGGCTTCTGCCTGTATATGGCCAGTTGACATTTTGGGTCCAAATTTGGAGAAGCAGTTTAAAGCTTTGCTTTTTAGTTTTCAGAAAGTCTGTTCTACACTATTCAGTTATTCCTAATAACATTAGTTGATTATAGAATTTGTGATAGAGAAGTCAACGCACCTGAGGGAACCAACAGGAAAGAGAGAGTTTAAGAATAGTCATGGAAATTACAATGACCAGGGAGGCTCTTAAAGATCAAAAAGCTAACAAACAGTTGCACTCATGGCTCACATTACTACAAGAAGCTTTCAGCTGGTCAACCTCAGTCTTCCAGGGATGCAGCTAGTGGCCAGCGTAGGTCATATTTAGCAGCCTGCATCTGCAGCATAGGAAGGGTACTCTGTGTGGGAACTAGTGCTCACACATGCACACACTTTGGTTAGTGTCCCAGTGGGACATCTTTCTTTCCTCCCTGTGTTACAGAAATTTTTTTTTTTTTCCTTCAGTGTTGTGGAAAATATTTTTCAAACTTTTGCAAAGCCTTTTTAGCTTGAGAGGTCTCTGCTGTCTGAAGACGTGAAGAGCTTTAAACTGAAGGTGTCCCACCCTGGGAAATACTTGCACTCAGAGGTTGAGAACAGGCATTGTAGGAAAGGTTGGTGAAATGTGTGAAACATCAGGAAACAGCTTCAACATTTTGGGGCTTCCAGTTGTTCTTTTCACCTAAAACCTATGTAATTTTGGAGCTACGTGAGCACAAACAGAGAATAACAAAGGATTGCTGTACTTTGGAGAGGAGTGCATCTTTTTGAAGACTAGGTGGTTTTCAGAGATGCTGTTTTTCAGTCTCCGCTCATTATAAAACAACAATAGAAACCCAAGAGGAAGATTTCAAAGCACAGCAATGTCCGTGCAGTCAGTCTTCTCCAAGACTGTGCCATTTTCAGTCATTGTTTTGTAGATGCAAAGCGTATCCAAATAACCATTTACAAATCATTAGTGATTGTGGTACCCTACCGCAGATTTGCTAAAGGAAAAGGCAGCTGAAATTTATATTTTAGTAGTGTTTTTTGCCATTTCTGTCATTTAAATCTATAAAAATGCTTGTAGGTATATCATATCATATCACTGTGGCTTTTAATGGTTCAATAGCAAGTATGAAAGCCTGCATTTGGCCATAAGAATGTTAAGTGAATAAAATTGGATACAATATATTTTAAATTAATGATGAAAAAATAGTGGATAAATGTTCCTTGGCTCTCTGGCCTGCCAATGTCAGCACTTTGTGGCCTAGTCATTGTTTATGTGTCCTAAGGAAGCAGGTTAATCTAGGACAGCTGTCTGAATTTGTTTGGGACTTCCCTGGATTTTTTACTCTAGCCCTGGATGTTTACGTGTTCTCCTGAAAGCCCACATTTTTCAAAACAGATGGGACAGAAGGACTTCTACCACTACAGACATTTGCAGACAAGTGCCCTCAACTCCTGTGCCTGTCCTGTGCTGTATCAACTCTCGTATGCTGATGCCTCCCAGCAGCGTGGGAGGGAAAGGGATTGTGAACACTTGTCTTAACTTGGGCGGGAGTGAAAATTTGGGAAATTCAGAATGCATGGATCATTAATAGTTGGAAATCCCTGATTTCCTCACAGAAAAAAAGACCCGCTGCTCCTTCCCAGACTGTAGAATTTACGTGGTGGAAATCTGGTGTTAGTGAAACCTGGCCATTGGTGGTCTGTGCCTTTTTCTCGTCTGGGACTGACACGCTTCCTAGTGTCACGATCAGAAAAAGATAAATGGAAATTCCCTTTCCAACAAGTATAGCATCTTAATTAATTGAGTGAAGTGTAAGATTACAGAGTTAAGAACAAATTGTAACTATGTGGTTGCTATAGAGTCATTTCGTAATGGAATTAAGATTGAGTGCCTTTAACAATCAGCTTTTCATAACATGGTGTGTTTGGTTCTCTTATACGTGTATGTTACAGATGTAAGTTATATATGAAAGTTTAACTCAGATTCCTGTGGCTGAAGCTCTTTCTTGGTGGATAGTCCCTATAACACATTTATCCTTAATTTAATGATATTGTCCATAATCCTGTTTAACATGATTTCTCTTTGGGAATTAATATTTCAACCTTTGAAGGTAGCGGTTGCTGTATGTGGGAAAGTGTAACTTCTGAGCAAAGAAAGATCTGCGCATGTTAAAACTGGAGAGAAGGTTTCTGAGGTCCTTTGGCTTACCACCAGCATGCTGGCTGTAGCGCAGATGGTTAAACAGTGTTACAAGGCTAGAGTCTGATAATTCTGTTTTATGACCATCTATTTGTCTACCACCCCTTTGATGTGAAAGTGGTATAGCAAGTATTCAATAATTTACATACTGTACAATATAGCCAAATATAAATGATGCATTATTCTTCCATTTAGCCCCATTTGAATTGATTGATTACCAAATCTTCCATTTATCATTTATCAGCATTGCGATTATTTATAACTTTTGCTGAGTTTACAGAGTAATGCCTCAATCAAGAAGCTGAGTTGCACTTCCCTGATTTGTAATGAATATTTTAATGATGAGTACGTGATCCTTCTATTGTTTATTTATTTAATTTTGTCAACATTGAGCTTGAAAAGAGTAGCCAGAAGATATGAGGCTAAAGCTAAGGCTGAGAAAGATGACACCCCCCTTTTTTTTCCCCTCGCTTTGCATTATTGACTTTTACTATTGTAGTATTTACTTAAAAGTGTACTACAAAAAGGAAAAACAATGCTGTTAATTTTAGTAATGAGATCAGTGGTGCCTGGGAAGCCACTGGGGACGTTCAGTTTCTAGCAGAGAGAGGAGCAGAGCACTCTGCTTGGCTGTGAGCACTGGTGCAGGGGCTGCGAGCCGGGACGCACCAAATTCCAGTGGTCCAGGTGGCACTTGTGCTTGGAGACCCACCAAACACCTGGAAACCCAGCCTCTGCGCCTCAAGTCCTGATGCCCGGTGATCTGAATCGGTAGTGGCGATTCACTACTGACCAACACTACTGATGGGCATCCCTGGGACAGACGAGCATGCCACTGCGGGAGGAAGAGACCTGCTTTCTTTCCCCCAAACCCAAGCAAAATCCTTATTTACCCTAGTCGTCTCCCTGGCTTTCTCTGCAGTTCAGGTCAGGCTTTCTCTCCTCCGTCCCCACCATGCTCCACCACACTTCTGATCTGATGGCTGTTCCATGGGAAGCTCAAGGAAGGAGCCAGGCCTGGTACACCAAGCACTGGCGTTTGCCCTAGTTAAAACCTGTAATCCCAATTCATTCTTTTGAGTGAAGCAAGTGACACGAGTGATGAGTTTGAGGCTAGTGAAACAGAGAATATGGGGGTGCTGGCTCTCCTAAAAATTTCTTATTTGAGTTGGAATATTTAAGCTTCGTTGAACAGAGAAATCACAGAATAGGTCCTTTTTGGCTATTGATAGCTTTCGTGTTTAATCACTATGCAACCTGTCGTGGTTTGGGCTCACCTAATTGCTTTCTTGTTAAAAATTGCACTAATAGTCAGTAGCACAACAGCAAAGTGTGGGGATGTATGCGGCGTGTAGCTCGCTGGGCTTTTACTCTATCTGCTATCCTTATTAACACTTGCTCTGCTAAAAGAAAAGAAGATTGAACATAAAAAACTGAAGGTCGTCCATACAGTTGTCTCAATAGCAATCTGTGTGACTTTAACCCTGTTGAGGAAATGTAATTACCCTTTGGCTTCTGATGACCTCAACTAACCTTTGTTGAAGGACCAGAGAAAATAAAGGCTGACCAACAGCCTGCCCTTCCTGCCCTGTGGTTAACCCGCTCTGGGAATGAAGAACGCCCTCAACAATAGAACGTGAAAATGTTGCCATGGAAATATCATTGGAAGAAGAAACAAAAATCTATTACAATTAATAGTGTTTTATTAGGTGACTCCTATAGAACTGTTTAATCCATGGAAGTTGCTCTATCTTAAGATCTGGGGTCAGAAAATTTCAGGAGGAATAAAAGAGGGAGGGAGAGGGTACCTCTTTAAAAATTCAAGAGCTGTTGACAGAGCTGGGATGGTTTGCATGAGATAAAAGAATCAGTTAGATGTTGCACACTGGAAGTATGGGAAATGATAGCAAAGAATAAATGCAGTTACAGTAATTGCAAATGATAACTGCTGGCTATCCAACTGGTCAGGAAGTGTATTGATACACAAATATTTTGGTTTTGTTATGTGGCAAATAACAAGGGTCATTTATCTTTTCATATTTTTTTCACAATACTAAGGCCTTGCCTAGAGAACACCAGGTTATTTGCAGAGTGTGTGCTGCTTTTGTGTGGCTGGCATTTTCAAAATTGGGTACTATCATGCTTTTGTTTTGAATTTTTTTTTCCTTTCCTCTTACTGTTTATTAAATTTGACACCTTGCGATACATATTACATTTCTGTTAAATTCACTGGTCTACTTTGGTTTGCGTTAGGCTGGATCTTGTGCTGTTCATTACCCCCGCTAACCGGTAGTTTCATTTGGAGCTGACAGTGCTGCACATTTTCAGAAGTAGTTTAGTAGTTTCTAACAAATATCAGTGATTCTTTGACCAGACAAAGGCAAAAAACTGTGAAGACGTAAAAAATCTACATGTTGCTGATCTACAGTGTTCCCGTTTCTAGAGCATGATAAAGCATTTCAGTTAAGTAAATTCTGTGACATTTCCTTATTCATGTGACAAATTACAATACTTTAATTAATGTAGGAAAAAGTTTTAAATGTGTGTTTCTGTATGTGTGTACCTAAACAATTTTAAATTACCATATGGCTTTTAAGAGAAATAAGAATTTTTAGCAGGTTTGTTTTAAGACATGTTAATACAGTCATAGACATATATTTGCTGATATTGAAGTGAATTCAAAATAACACATATGTTACAACACATCTTTTAAGAATGTTGCACAAAGTCATACACCAACTTCCTATTTTTGGTCTTTTTCCCAAAGCACAAATATTTAAAATGCTAAGAAGATGTGAACTGAAATACTTTCATTACTATTACTGATAATCTCACCGTTAGTGTAAATGGGAGCAAGCCTGTGCCCTAACTGTGTATTTCTTCTAATAAAAGCTGAAAGCATGCTAAAGAAATGAGTCGCAGTAAACATCATATTAAAATCTTTTCCTTCTTTTAAAATGGTGAATAAGATTTTTTTTTCTCCAGTATTTTTATGTGTCAGCTTCTATTAATACAGCTGTGGATTTTCACCATGAGAGTACTCTTCAACTTTATGTTTTCAAATGGTAATTTGAAAAGAGAACATACTATGCTGGATAGAAACACACATTTACTTGCGCATGAAAAAGACTTTCATGTGAAACACTAAAATAATTTTCTGTATTGCGAATATCATTTTCTTAATCTTTTCCTAATTGTAACAATATTATTCAGTTTTTAAAGTTTGTTTGCTATTCCGAATTTTTGAGCACAGAGTGCACTACGTCTAGATGCGGAATTACAGTAGTGATAGTGCACCCTGCCTTTTGTTTATAAATAGTAAACTTGTCTGTGGCTTTAAAATGAACTGTCTGCTGCTACATTCATTTACAACTGTGTGAACACTTAAAATGGCTTGGGTCAGATTTCTTTAACTACATAAGCTTGTATTTCAAGTTACCAAAACAGCGTAGGTCCAGGATGAAAGCAATATGCTTTCATTAATTTTCAACAATAATTTCCGTGTCACTGGCTCCAAATCATTGTTTGCTCATATAACTCACCTGGTCGTGGTGCTGTGGAGAACTATTACCTGTTTCGTTGACTGTTTCACTTTTTCCCTTGGGCTGGTGCCAAGGTTTTCATGCTAATCCCTCTCCGTTTCCAGATGCTGTAGGTCCATGGCATTCTGGCTGAAGCTCCGAACAAAAGTCAAGAAAGTCCATCATCATCCGTGGAGTTTCTGTTGCTCTGTTTATTGAAGAGACGGAGGAAGCAGGAGGAGAAGAATTACAATTGTTGCTCAGAGGTAAGCCTATTGATAACCTGCACTGTTCTCAGTACTTTGAAGAGTTTGAGAAATCCCCTTAAATTATGCACATCATATTATTTCTACATCAGAAGTTGTTGTTAAGGTCTCTTCACTTGTGGATTGTGTTCTGTTATGCTTTAATTGGTACATAGGCTACGTCTTTTTCCATTTTAGCCTAACATAATTCTAAGGCCTTAGAAATGTTTTACTTTATCAAGATTTTAATTTGTGGGATTCATAAAGATAGAGGACTGAGGGATCTAGGAGCCGTTAGTTATTACTGTTGTTGAGTGTTTGCCACAAGAATTTTCTGACTGAATTAGTAATGAGCTGTATATACTTGTTCTGGTTTATAACGTGTTTCATACTTTCATTCTCTGAAATATACTGTTGTCTGCCATTGTCAACTGAATGGGAAATTAGATATAAACTCTATTTATAGGGTATTATTTTACTGCATCCCTGCTATTTTGATATGTCCATACAGGTGTATGTTATGTTATGCTAAGCATAGTATAACTTATATAAAAGAACTAGGTAGGCAATATCAAAGCAAAATAGTCAGAAATGTTTTTAATTCAAGTGCAAAGTCTGGTCACATGCAATCGCATTCTTTAGAAAACAAAAAGCTGTTTATACTTAAATTAAATTTTGTTCATATGTTCATTGATATTTTCACCATAAAACATACATATGTAGTTGGGTAGCTAACGATTAATCTCCCTAGCATATTATCATACATATGTTGTGGAAAGTCAGAAATGAAATTATTTCTGTGTTATTCTGACCTGATAAATTCACAGACATCTATAAAATGCAAGGCTTTTAAACATACCACAATTCTTAAAGCTTTAATTGATCTAACATTGCATAACTGGTGTATTTAACTAGTGGCCTCCTATTGTTCTATAGCATTATCTAAAAATATTATGCCTCTCAAGAGAAAGACTGACAATACCAAGGTTTAAATGTTGTATAAATTTTATAGGGAGAAAAGAGAATTGATTCAGTCATCGGTAGTAATTGCGGCAGAAATATTAATTATAACAAGATTACTTCATGGCAAACTACAATATCGAAAGTACTGAATGACCATCTGATTCTCAAAAATGTAAATACAGTCTGAATATCCAAGGCATTGCAAAAATCTTTACGGATTATTTTAGCAATTTGCACAAACTACAGAGGAGGTATTTTCAATAAAATAGTATGACATTTCTGTAACAAATTACTGTCACTTTAAAGTAATCTACTAGATATTTATTAACAGTACAGCAATAAAGCATTGAATATAGTTTGGATAAGTGTTTATTGGCAGCCTACATCACACAAACAGATAAGTAAATTTTATCTTGATGGTTTTGTTTTTAAATCAACAGCAGTATTAGATATCCTAAAAGTTAGCACAGTCATTAAATACCTTATAGTGCTGTATCCCTGGTAATCCAATTTACAAAACTATATTCTCAGCAGAAACTCCTGGGGTATACAGTAGTTCTCTTCAGTAAGCCCTTCCTGCTTTTTCTTGTCATGAAGCAGTGATGGTACATTTTTATCCTGTTGATAATTTGACTCTCTTTAAACTATTTCTTGTTGACCCACTGGATTGGTCTTTATTAGGGTGGAGGTAGCTGGAAGACTGAAGGACTGCAGACCATATATCATTCTTCCTTTTTTACTGTACCTTAATATTCAACATAGCATCATTATTCTGAGGCAAAAAGAGAAAAGCTGGTCCATCATATATTCCACACATTGCTAGTCTTTCCTCTATGTCCTGCAGCGCTAGAGAGGGGGATTATTGCTGCAGAAAAAAAAAAATCTGGCCATAGTGTAGGAATAATCACTGCAGTCCAGCTCACCCCCACACCTCTCTTTCTCTCTCTCTCCTTCTCTCTCTCTCCCTCTGTTTGAGGCCCCAGCTGATTCAGTCTGCATCCATCCATACATAAATCATTGCCCTTATTCTATTGGTTACATGGTACATGGCAAGTATTGATTTTTTCCGTTGCCTCATTGCTGGAGAACCCATGGTTTTTGTGAGACTGAAAATGCAAAATTTTTTGCCGGAGATCTTGTCAAGGTACAAAAATGACAAGCGAGGAGGGTGCTGTTTTAAGGTTTGCGTGACTTAAAAATCTTCACCTTCTCTGTTCTACTCTACATTTGCCTGTGTCCCAAAAAGTCGTGGCTTGTTTAATCACTACTGCTTTAGGTAGGCTTACCGGCTAAGCAGCAGGAGAATAAGCAAACAGAAACAGGGCCTGGCCGTTCTGAGGAAGGCATTGCTTAATTATGAGAAGTTTAATTATCTTCTGAAACCTTAACAAAAAGATAAAGAATAATATGAAAATAATGCCATTTTAAGGGAAGAAATGAATCTTAGGCGCAAGATGAAAATGTGCTGTAGGAAAATGGACATTTGTTTCCTTTCTGCATAACACAGAGATATAATATTGTGCTTAATTCTTGAGGTAGTTCTTCGTAGCATTTTGAAATATATTTGCTAACCCTTTATCAGTACGATTGCTGTATCGAGTTAATTTTTTGCAGCATTCAAAGCTGCCTTTACATGTCTCACAGAAGATGGCACCTTGTTTCCTCAAAAAAGTGTTTTTGAGGAATAGGAAGACCGGGTTATGAGACAAATTATGAGATGTTCTCCTTCAGTAATAGAGAATACCCTGGTATAAGATCCTCTCTTACTAAGAGCCTGATCCAAACCATACTGGAGTCAACAGGAATGTTTTCATTGACTCCGTAGGTGCTGGATCAGCTTCAGACTGCACAGAAGCCAATATTTTCCTTTTTTTCCTTCAAAACCCATTTTGAAGAAGTGAAATGGGTTAGGATGGGTGGTTTATGGATGGGTGTAGAATATTATTATATTTAATCTGATCACATCTTTTAACACTTTTAAATGAGATGTATGCAAATGCGTATGTATTTTCTTTAATGCCTGTAATGCAAAATCTGACCCATGCCTACCCCGTGCCGTTCCCAATTACTGTGTTTTGCTTCTGTGCTTTTTTGCATTTGAAAGGCTGTGTCCATTCTTCTTTTTACCTACGCTGCCTTTAGACTGCAGCCTTTCACCAAATGTCGTGTGGACTCCATTTGAGTCATTTTACCTGACTTCTGCCGGTTGCACATCCAAAGCAGGTGATATTTTCTGTCTGCTGTTTGCGCGCAAACCAAATACCTTAAACAGAGCTTTAGAGCTTTTGTGTTTCTGGGGCTGTAGAAATCGAGCATAAAGCTAAAATTATCAGTAAGAAATCCCAGCCAGGTGCCTTCACTTGCTATGTAGCACATACAGGAGCTGAAAATGTAGCATGCCGCTGGCCCTCTAGTTGAGAACCAGGGCTGGACCCTTCAACCAGCCCTTCCCTGAGCTGGCTCGGCTCCTGCAGCAAACAGCCTGCACTGACCAAGCCTTGGGTCATGCTGGAGCGAGCCATCTCCCCCGTGTTCGACGGGGGCAATTACTTCCGCACTAATGCACTTTTTTCCTCCAAATGTATGTTGCAACTGTTTTGAATATGTAACTTTAAAAAAAAAAAAAAAAGACGGAGGGAAATGTGAATTTTGGATTCAAAATAACTCATATCATTTTTGTTTAGGAAAAAGGGCAGGACATTGCCATCATCAAATGAGCTCCTCGCTTCACCAGAGATGTAGTGACACTGAAAAATGTGCCTTTTGTCTCACTGTAAACCTAACTTTTCTACTCTTTCTGTATACATACAGGCCAGATCTTCATTATATTCAATAGTAATTTTTGTAGTAATTGAAATGGGAGCACTTCTTTTGTAATCTTTGTGCCAGTGACTGTGTATAAAAGGGTTTGTTACATGTCTGTGTATTACTCATTCAAACCAATTCGCTGGTTTAAGTTCAGTCCTTTAACCCTTACTAGTAAAAAGGAGGGTTATTTGGCTAGCTGAGGTAGCCTTTATCAGCTTAGCACCAGTAGTTCAGCGGTCATAACACAAAGAAAAGACACTGAAGAAATACTAGTCTAAATTTGAGTATTACCAGGTGTGTTTCATCAGTTTCTTATAGAGTATCAGGACAGAAAATGCTTTCAGAATTTGTCCCCATTTCCTGAGCTTTTAGGACTCATCTTCTATAGGGGCATGGTTCCCTTATATATGTTTCCTTGGAGCCACCTAGCTTGAAGTTTGGGCATTCACAAGGCGATTGGCTTATCTGTGTTAAACTACTTTTGCTGTAGTCTATCCTCTTCCAGCAAAGTGTATTTGCATCAGACACAGCACACATAGAACACAGCAATACTTTATGTACATGCTTCTCACCATCACCATTCTTTGTGGTTTTCTTTTCCTTTGAGATGCTGCGTTGTGTTTTCTGTCAGTCTTTTGTGTAGAAGGATGGATGCTCTGCTCGGTGTAATCAGCACACGCATCACGCTCGCCAGTCCTCGCAGTACCAGCTCAGATACTGGCTGAGGTCGGTTTTTAGTATGGCGTGAGGAATTAACTTGTTATTGGTCAAGGGAATAAGGCAAGTCTGAACATGCTAAAGTCAGACAGTGAGGCAAGAATTGGTCTTATTCGCTGGGGTTTTGTAGCAGAACTGGCTGCACAAATCATTCCTGAAATTTCCTCTGCACGATGCCGGATTGATAGCTCTTGAAAGCTTAATGTTCCCGTATCGTAGGTTATTGTATGAGGGTCTGGACGAGGGAACTCCTTAGATTTGTTCCCCTTGAAAGGAACATAAGTCACTCGAGAGCCCTGTAACAGCCCTTCCAGTGTGTCTGGGAAGTTGTCTCAACATTGGAATATAGTGGAATGTAGACAGCGTGATCCCAGAGCACGGAGCAACACATCATCCTCCTTCAGATATTATGGGAGAGGCCATGCCCACTGCTCTGCAGGAAGGTGGGCAGTTATAAGAAGTGTGATGGGATTTTCTTCACGCTGGCCAGAGACCCCTAGAAAGGGGAGTCAGCTACTCCCTGGGCTACTACCACTGCCTTTGGTGGCCGCTTATGCTTGCTGATAGACACATGTAGGTGGCTGCACTAATCTTGTGGACAGCTACACCATGCTTCTAACCCAAAGCCCATGCTGAATCTTTGTTCTGCACCCAGCAGTCAAACTCTAACCACAACCCTCTTCTGTCTTGCTTTGTATTAGCAAGATGGGGTTAGTGCAGCCAATTCAGCCAATTTCTTTTTGCACATCTCTTTTGGAGGCAAGTGATGTTGATTTATTAATTTCCTTGAAGATGGACATAAGAATTAATAAATAACACTGACAAGAGGTAGAAAGGATTTTTCCTGTAGCAACCAATAATAATATCTTTGTTGAAAATATAAATTAAAAGAACAGACAGAACCGCAAAGCACATTTGTGTAAGATAGAGCTGAAGCAGCCAGGGACATTCCCTGAGCAGAGAGGGCAGAGCAGCTGCCCTTTTCCCCATGATGGAAAGCCGCCAGCCCACCCCAGGAGCCAGCCCACACTGCTCCGCACAGGGTCACACACAAATACTGCACCCGGAGTTAGGATGAGCTGCTGACAGCCGGGGCCAAGCTAACCCGGTCTCGCTCTCACCCATCACCGGTGACTTGCCAGCCCCACTGTGCACAGCTGTATCTCTGCTAATGAAACATCAGAAAATTATGAGCCTGTTGGGCAAGAGCAGACTTTCATCCTCAAAGGCCTTCATAAATAAGGTTGCGATGTAGAAAAATAAGGCTTGCTAGTATCCCTGTTTCATAGGTGAAGAAATAAAGGAACACCAAGAGCTGGCACTGAAGCTGAGATCGTGTTCTAGAGCTCCAGCTTGTGACACACATGTGGGAAAAATTGCTAAAGAACCGTGCGTACATGTGGAAGTTTGACCCCTATAAAGCTGCCAAGGGCAGCGAGGTCTTCAGTGGTTTGCTTAGCCGGCGTTAGTCACAAAAGCACCTGGCTCAGCTCAAACCTGTATGTTGCATTTTCTTAAAAATAAAAAAAAAATCCCAAACCAGAAAAGGGAAGCAAATAGGAACACAAAATCCTTTTTGCAGGAGGGCCTGCCTCCTCTTCTGTTTTCCTCAGCCTGTTATTGTGTAAATCACTCCCTTATACCCAGCAAATTAACTACACCCGCTGCAACATGCTGTAGGAAGTCTGTTGGAGATTTATCCATTTAAATAGGAGCGGAATATAGGGCCACTTCATTTAACCCACGCTGAATGCTGCATAAGATCCCAGAAAAGTTATTCAGCAATAATTTTAAATCCCATCCCTGGGAAGAAAAAAAAAAAAAGAACTTTGGACTATACAGTTGGAGCCTGTAGTTGCAATAAAATCCAGGAAAAGGTTATTTTACCTGAATTTATCGCTTAGCAACCAAGAATCTACCTCCTGAGATTGCCGTCCGTGGGTTACCAAGTAACTGGCTGTGACAATTACCAAACAGCTGTCCCAGGAATCTACATAGCCTTTAACCTCCGTCAGCTGAAAGATGGGCTGATGACAGCTAACAAACAATAGAAACACACCCTAATATTTTATTTAAGAGCTGAGGGAAGCCACAGCTGTATGGATCATTCAGCCAGCTGGATTTAACTGCTTCAAACTGCGTGTCCTGTCTTCAAGAAACTGCTCTATAGCCACGCTGTGTGTTTAAAGATGCATTTAGGTCTTTATCCTCCAAACTTCGTGTCAAAGAATTGAATCCAAACTATCGGGGTAGGTTTCTCTATTGTGCAGGAATGGTAAACGGCTAATTATCAAGTGGGGTTTTCATTTATGCAGCCAGTGATTTACAAAATTTTCCCATTAATTAATTGTGTTCATCTTGGGGTTTTCTGAATGTAACTGTTCCACTGATTATCGGTGAGAGGGAGAACGTTAAATATCTAAGTAATAAAGGAGTAATTCAGAATGAGGGAAAAAGCATAATTAAGACTGGTAAGATAAAATTAAGGAAAAAAAGAATACTGAGCTTGGATTCTGAGAAGAGCTTCTTAATAATGAGGTGCATTATGTCTGGGGGTGGTTTCCCAAAGGAAACAAGGGAAACTACCATCAGCAATGTGGGTAACTACCATCAGCAATATGTGAAAGTAAGCTGGAAACAGTGTAAAACAGTGAAAATGTTAGATATACTAACGGAGGTGTCAGTCCTGAGCAGTGGCAATTGCTTCCCCCCCATCCCTTCCATTTTTACTTTCTGTGATTTTATAATGTTACAAATAGGAGTCAGCAAACTTGCAACAAATTGCAAATGCAACATTTTTTGCTGGCGTTCTAGATGCCCTGAGCCTGGAGAGATTTATGGGCTTGCCGCCTTCTACAAGTTCTGAGTGGCTCCTTTTAGTTTAAAATAGAAACAGGAAAAAGGTTTTTGGAAGTTAAGGGCCCCGTTCACATTTACAAATCCCAGGCATGCAAGCTGTGGCTGAAACGGCAGCGAGCTCAGTTTCTCCCTGCAGGCTCCGTGCAGGTATCTGGGGGCGAACGTTTGGAAATCAGCTGTGTCTTGCTACTGCTAGTCTTCCTCTAGCATATTCCAGTTGAGATACTATAAACTGCTCTGCTACGCTCTTTTTTTTTCCTTTCTTTCTTTTTTCTTTCTTTTCTTTTTCCCCTGTCACGTTCCATACGCCACAATAGTAAGAACTGGCTCAGAAAATTCTTCACCAGGTTTCCACTGGCAGCAAGTTCACAAAGGAAATTTTCTGCTGGCCATTTGTGGCCTGAAGCCTCCTCCTTGGCACTGGAGGAATCTTTAACTGGCCGGTCAAATTAGCCTAGATTTAATTTGGCTACCTCTGCTTTTTTTACATCATTTTTAAAGCAAAACTGATAACATTTACCCTTTCACTGCACACAACTGTAATAACTTTTCAGGTACTCAAGCTATAGAGGAATTTTTGGTTCCTGAAATAGGTTTTAAAAAAAAACCCCAGAACCCAAACAAAACAAACCATAGCCGCATCAGCATCATTTCTGCTGATGAAGTGACATCTCTCATGGCACGAGAGTGTCCCACTGCACATACAGACAGCTTTTCAGAGTGAGTCCATGCTGTCCTGCAAGGAGGGGGTGTTGAGGACTGTGACACACCTGCAGGTACCAGTCCACACCTGCTTCTGTTGAGCAGAAGTGTACAATGAGCTGTCAGCAGTAACACCTTTCCCCTCAGAACTTGAATTAAACCTTTTTATTATCAGTTGATTTAAAGTGAGTGATGATGAATATGTGAATGCTTAGAAAATGAGCAAAGACCTTGGAAATATTTATTAAAAAAAAATCGAAGCATACTTTCTTCTTGATATTAATCACTTGTCATTGCCATCATTACAATGTCTTTACATATCTGCTGTGGACATTTGGCCAGGCCTGTAAACTCTGGTAACTGAGATGTCCGAGGGAAGCAGCACCATGGTCGTAAGCAACTTGGTGTGTTTTTGGGGAGAGCAGAACGGGTCTCAAACCTGTCACTGCGCGGAGGGTGGTTCCTTTGCTGCTTTCATGTATCCCTTGAGCTAAGTACCAAAAGTGCTTTCACTACTAAAGTGATTATTGGCTTATTTGGGTATGAAGGGGAAGGGTAGGAGATCACAGCAACTGTCTTGCTTGCACCCTGTCCTGCTCATCATTTGTGCCCATGGTGGAATTTGATACAGGAAGGCTTTGCTGGGACATTCTTTCTGTCTCTTGACAGATCACGGTTGTCCTGTTTTCTGGCTGGTAGGTGGTTGGTTACGTTGACAGATGTTGCAATGATTCTTTTGGCAATATTCTGTTGTGCTGACTGTTCAAACAGGAAATTCATCTTTTAGTATTTGCACATGTTAAATGTTTGGCTTAGTAGGAATTGGGTCTGACAGCAGGCTGGTCAAACAGTGTATTTTTTGAGCAGCAACCTCTGGAATTCTCAAAGTCTTCATCATCCCATAGGTCTGCTGGTGCTCGGCTTGGAGCCCTGCTCCCTGAAATACCACAGGACTGACTTCTGAGGAGAGGAGACGTGAGCTTTTGAGCTCCAGGTTGTTGCCATTTCGTTCTTGGTGATGGGTGCCTGTGCGTGCTTGATGGCACTTGGTTCAAATCATACCGTGGTACGGCACTTTGGGAGACTTCGTAAGGTTTGCTGTATGACAGGGTCTGTGCTTTGTTCTCCCTTTAGTTTCTGAAGATTTGGTTTACTGAGCTGGCCCCTTGTCTAATGTTACCACAAGTGACCAGGAGGGTGGTTATGGCTTGTGCTATACAGCAGAAAGTGAGGATATGCTCAGGAAGTATGGCAAGAAGTGCTTTCCTCCTAACAAAGACTAGCTGGAGAACTTAATCTGAGGAAGCTAAACTTCCATCTAGATCTCTGTTTGGTGATAATCCCCATTCAGGTGACTGCTTTTTGACCTTGGTAGGCAGCTTCTTTGAAGAACAGTCTGCAAATGCTGGTGTGATTTAATGTGATACATTTAAACTTGTTTCCTAAATTTTCATCAAGCAAAATTCTGTGGACTATTTATTTGAGGGCTGAAAGTGGCTGTTTCTTGTATGCAGTGGCATTAGAGATACCCTGGCTAAGATCTGTTGCGTTGTCCTTCAGAAAAAGTTTATAGGATGTTAGAAGACAACAATATTTACTTCTGTAAGTATAGTGTCTGTGCTGAAGACACTATATGAGAAGCACATTATGAGAAGTAGCTACGTACGGACTCTGGTGCGTACGGTGGAGGAAAGGTTTAATCTGGGCAAGACCTCTCCAGACCCCTTCACCGTCACTCAGTAGGTGAGAAACAAGTGGCTGCAAGTCGCATGTGAAAGCTGCTTTGTGCCTTGCCAGCCTTTTGGAAGTACTTCAGAGCTACAGCTATTTTGAGTAATGGAGCCTGGAAGTGGAAAAAGGCTTTGTGGCAAGCCTAGCATGTGCATTTCTGAGAAACACATTCGGTTCCTATATGGTTATTTTTGTGTAATTTGACAGGAAAAAAATAACGTTGAGGAGAACATGCTCAGGTGAGTCAGATTAGAACCCACACGTATATTTGCAATGTGTGTATTTGCACACAAAAGTAATACAATTGCATGAATAACTGTGTGCATATATAACAAAAATGTTTTCTGATTTCTGCTTACAACAGTTTAGGTGCAAAATACATGCTAGTCATGAATTTATAAGAAAACCAGAAAAGTTAGCTAGCGAGTCTTTGAAAATGTTACACCTGCAAGAAGGTAGGAGAATCTTGAGAATCCAGTGCTGAGTAGCATTGGTGAAATATGGGAGATACAATGAAATATATTCTTCAAAAACTGACATTTGTGAATTGTGGTATTTGGAGTGATATTGCCAGTTTGGAACTTGCATTGATTGTTCACCAATTAGTTGAATTTTGAACATATGTGGTTTCTGAAGCTTTAGCGTCTTGCGTGTTTTGACAGTTTTACTGATCATCAGGATTTGAGATGCTATCTTTCTTCTTGATTTATTATTTTTCTTCTCAAATGCACTCATCCTAATCTCTGAGTAACAACACTGGTTGTGGAAGGGACACACTCTTTCCAAAATAAACTGAGAGGTGTTTTCATATACGTTGGGTTGCAGGAAAAGGCACTCTCTTTTAACAAAGTTTGGTTTTAAGCACAAAATAATCAGGATTTGGATGTTATTAAAGTAACATTTTTGTGAAAAGGAACTGGATTTATAAAAATGAATCAACTCTTCAGCCAGACCCATTATGAATTGCAAAAGCAGCTGGGAGATTTGGCCAGAAAATCAAGGTTGGGGTTTTTTTCTTCGTCAGAGTTTGTAAGATATTTGGAGGGACATAACATTTATTTCTTATTTCTCTGAGTTTCAGTCCAGGCCTTGGAAAAACCCATCTGACAGTGAGTTTGTTTGTATATTTTACATTTTTTCCCTAAGTATGCTAGGCTCATTAGCAAGCCTTGGAAAAGGCATGCTTTGTTAAAGTTAATATGGAAAACAAGATACTAAGGGCTCAAATCTGTCTCCAGAATATAAATATGCATAGCTTCCTTTGGACCAGATTTTGACCACAGTTATACTGGAACCCTTGTTTCAGGGAGAGTTACGAATGTGCGTTTGCTAGGAAATGCTGCTCCTTCAACAAATTTCCTAACAGCGGTCGCTGAGCTTATGCCTACAGGATATACACAACTACATACAGAACGAGTGCAGTGCATCCAGACCAGCTGCGGAGCACCGTATGGCATGAATAGGACATCGCTTATTGCTGGGTGGGAGATACTTGCCCGGCAGATACAGCGCAGGAGGAGTGTGGACATCAGGGCTGTCCCAAATCCTCTTCTGTGCCAGGAGAAGGCCCGTGCTCCGTTTCCTTTCTGACCCATAGCGCTGGCCAGCAGCGAGCAGGCGCAGGGAGGGAGTGAATAGTCTGCCGCTGGCTATGGGCTCGTTCCTCCCTGGAAAAGTTTCCTGTTCCTGCGGATCAAGGGAAAACAAATCATTTTTCCTTGCTTTACACGGAGCAGTTCATTTGGTTGTGGTTTTGCCTCTAGCAGCATAAAGTACCCTGCCGCTACACATAACAAAGACGTGGCAATGACAGCTTAACGCTGACCCTACTGTTTTACTTCACCCAATAACCAATACGTGACGCTGTATAAATACTACAGGATCCCCCCTAGTGTTGTGATCAAAGAAGACACTGCTCAAAATTCTCCTTCAAAGACTTAAATGAAATAATAAAATGATGTCTGTGACACTGGACGAAGCAGTCATCTTTAGCTGAGCATCTTCATTTTTATGATAATTTTTTTAATTAAAAGATTGGATTTGAGAAGTCTGTATGTATTAAATATCCGCGTAAACACTGCTTAACCAGTTGGCACAAGGTGGATGTATCCTCATTAGTCAGAATTTATACTGCCCTGTTAAGCCAAAGTTGTTGCTATTCACTATCACTATACTAAGCTGGGTCCTTTGGTGATCTCCTAATTCCAAAAGTATGACGGCCAAATACACCTTGATTAGAGAGGTCCCTGTTTTTAAGCCAAGCATGTGGTAACACTAGAGACTATAAAGAGAGTGGAGCTGCAGCGGTACTGGAGAACTTGGAATATCTTGAATTGCTGCTTGAGAAAAATACAGTTTCTTGAGGCAGGGTGTAAATTTTTTCATTTGAAACATGCTCTGGAGCTAAGTCTCCCCAGATTATGACATTTACTTGGTTCTTGAGCTTGGTTCTTGACTTCCATGAGTCTGAGTATGACACCAGGTGAGACCTTTTTTGATCACTGAAATATTTAAGGCTGCTGTGGTGCCA
Source organism: Balaeniceps rex (assembly GCA_013401315.1). Classification (NCBI taxonomy): domain Eukaryota; kingdom Metazoa; phylum Chordata; class Aves; order Pelecaniformes; family Balaenicipitidae; genus Balaeniceps; species Balaeniceps rex. The sequence continues at coordinate 55,180 of VYZW01039820.1, read as the reverse complement.
TGTGGCAAACTCTGTAAAATAATTTTGATTATACACTGTTCTGGCTGTGAGTCGCATTTACTATATTCTATCTGTGATAGCGGAAACATTTTCATCTTTACAGAATGTTCATTTTTGTCAGGTTCATCAGCTTTCTCTATTACTCTATCTGAAATCACCGTTTGTAGTATCATTTAGTCACACTGGAGATAACAACATCCTATTTATGATATTAAAGGACAGCTAGATGAATGCTAAAAACTCTCAGGTAATCTGCTTTTGTGTGTGTGTCCGTAGCAATTTCAAAAGGTGGAAAACGATACCTTTTTATATTCTTCATAATCTCTATTTTGTGCACCAGAATTACATTTAGTTCCGTATAGCTACGTATCAACTTGTTAACCTTCATGAGCATATGTGTTTTATTATAGTTTTCACTTACAAGATTAAATGTTACGTCTCGCCTATTGCAATAGTGCAGCAGTGTGCGGTTTTAGCATTTGGTGGCATTTACTAGAAGAGCAATCCTCTTCCAACTGCAGGAGGCTGGTGGGAGAAAACTATTTTCCTGAACGCACAGACTGGCTGAGCAGCTCTGAAGTTGCAGGCGAGTAGGTCTTTTAACGATGCGATTTAACAAACTAGTAGGAGGACTCCCTGGAGCTCTAGGACCAGCAGAATTTGCCTTCCACTTTCCTCTCATATCCTCTTTGGCTGGAGCTAAAGCAAAGTGGGCTGTTTCAAGAGTGCATATGCTGTTAAGTGTGCAGACAGTAGAAGGAATGGTCTGCCTAAGTATCTGCTCAAACATTTTGGAAACCCTCTGTGTATTTGATTAAACCTTTCAGTAGTCAGCAAAGTTCGTCATGAATGCACGTGCAGCAAATCATTCATTGCTTCTGGGCTTCACAGTCTCAGAGAACAGCCTGCCTCACTGCATTCGTATGCAGTACTACATCTTAACTTGGATAACTCAAACCCAACGTTTCTGGAATAAGCCGATTTCTGCGTTAACCATCAGCTCTGTCTTCAGCTATCTGTCTGTGACTTGCACAGTTCCTAGCCTTCTCTGAGGCACTAGTGTGTTTATTTTTATAATCTCTGTATGAGATAATGAAGCGTCATTCTTCCTATTTTTAAACTGGGGAATTGGGATTCAGGGAGATTGCATGACTCCCCAAAGAGGAAGAGGTGTTTATTTCCCAGTCCATATCTTCAGTCACAGACCAGTCTTCTTCAGGTCATTTGCTCCAAGAAGGCTTTAAAACTCTCTTTATACTAGGAAATATACTTTCTTGTGCTTACTAGAGGCTAAGATATTTTATTCTAGCTTGGTATTTGTCTGAAGATGTTTTGTTGTTTTCTTGAAAATTTTAGCCAGAGAGTGAGATAAAGTAGAAGGGCGGACTGGAAACTCTTGTTAAAAATCAATCATTACAGTTGTTGCTGTTCCTTCTACAAAAGTCCTGAAAAGATCTCTCCCATAATTACCTCATAACTAATTTGTCTCATTCCTTTGCAGAAATCAGTACATAGTAATTATTTCTTAAATCCTCTGATTGCTTCTCTAATCCATGTTTAATGGATATGTAGCGGTGAAAGATTATCAGCAGACGTGAAAGGCAGTATTGTCGGTATGCAAGCGTAATTTGGTTGGTATCTGGGCGATGGCAGTGCTCTGCAAGAACAGAGTGTAGGAGAGCGAGCACCAAAGAGCAGAATAAGGGCAGAGGACTGAGGGCCAGAGAATTAAAGCCTGTGTATTATGTGGCAGTGAGCATGCCGAGGTGAGGCCCTGAAGGAAGTTGTACTCAAGCGCTGCCTCAAGAAGCAGAGGTAGCAGATGTGTGTTGGCCTGTGTAGGGTGTCCTGCTGCAGAGACCTTGGAGGGCGAGTGAAGCCCATAGCGCTGGCTATAAGCTGAGCAAGACCAGCTCAAGTGATCAGCAGCGGCGTAGAACCAGTCCTGCTGCATCAGGACCATGCCGGAGGATGGCACTGAGATCCCCCATTAATTTCTCCTGTCATTGGGGTTGGCTGAAGAGACCTCTCATGGAAACCAGGTGAATTTCCTGACTCTGCTCATTAATGATATACTAGTTTTATTTTCTTCTTCGTCTTGTATCACTAATCAAGAAGTAATTGAATTAGCTGAAAAGAAGGATAAGATAAATTACTAAGAAGAATTAGCTGTATGCACCTGAGGTCAGAAGGCTCCTAGAAGGTTCAAGGTGAGAATTGGCTGGATTATAAATGAGATTTAGCAGGATACCAAGTTCTCTGGAGAATGGAGGTGCAGAAATACATATTACAAACTGACCATGAAAATGTAGAGGTATCTGAAAGTCTTTGGGCAATTCCTTTCTGTTTTAAGATGAGAGCGCAAAGGATTGCACTTACATTCTTTCCAACTGCTATATTTGATGAAGGGAATTTCCCTGAAATTTAGCTTTTCATCCTTGTGTGAATAGGCTTTGCCAGAAAGATATTTTTCCTTCTGTATTAATATTAAGGTAGTAAATTGTCTGTCCCTATGTTCACTTGCTGGCCTTCCTTTTTTTTCTTCCCCTGGTTGCTCCGTAATTCAAGTTCATCTTTCATGAAAACCATATGTTGGATTAAAGACAGGGTATTATTTTCATGCATTGTAATATACTCTATTAGCTCCTCCATTATAGCGCCATGTAAAAGTAATTATTATTCCATGTGTCACTGTGAATACATTTGAGATTCTTTAGGTCTTCTCTAGCAAGAGTTGATTCCTGATTCACTGGTCTCATTTGGTTTTTTTTATGTCAGAATTGGCCAAGTATAAACATCTTGTTTTTATAAAAGACTTTTAAAAATATGAAAAATGCATATTAAAGATAATTAGAAAATGAATTAGGTTACAATTCAGGAAAATATTAAGCTAATGACAGTAACTTATTTTATACATTAAAAAACCCTGAAGAAATGTAATTAAGTAGCAATATACAGAAAAGAAATTCCAGTCGTAAACACTAAAGCCTTAAAACAGACAAAAGAAGCAGTTTATGCAGTTGCGTTTGCTTTGACAATGGTATTTGCTCGTTTGAACAAAGGTTGAAATTAGGTGGCTTTTAAGAGTTTATGAATTTATGTTTTTGCAGCAAGTTTAAACTGATTATACTAACTCCATAGAAAGAGACTTCATTCAATAAGTTTACTTTGTTATTAATATTGTCTTCCCACCAAACCTCAGCTGTAGCTGTATTAAATAAAAATACAGAAAATGGTATAGTAACCTCACCATCTGCTGTACAGCTTTGGTTTTTGTTCTGGAGTTCGAGTTGAAATACATTACTTGAAACCGTGGGTTAAGTCGCTGAAATTAGATGGGACCCCTGCAGTCTAATCCATAGGAACCGGCCAATTCTTTTGAGTTTTCTGTGTTTGATTAGTTGTACTGTAATTAAAGAAATTACCAATAGTCTTCTGTCTGGAAGTGATTAACCCACCAAGTGCTCATACCTATATTCTCTAAGCATCTTCAAGTAGTATAAGGCTTCATTTATGTTCCTTAATAAGGAAACAAATGAAAATCGTCCACAGCCTTAATACTGTGGCTTGTGCGTTGCAAGCTGTTCTGTCTTGTGCCTCGGTGATGTCTGTTCAATTGCTTCTGATTATGCTGCGTTTTAATTAAAGAACTAAAATGCTATTTGTAGAAGTGGAATGTGCTTCTCGGTACAGCCATTAACCATGGAGAGAAAGAAATCGGATAATGATGAGAGCCACCTAAGCAAACGGAATCTGGCATATTGACCCTGCACACTCATGGAGATGTGGATATGATTGCTTGAATTATGGCTAAATTTCTCTTGGGCTCTCCAGAATCAGAGTTTTCATTCATTGAGGTACAAAAAGGAACAAAACCTTAAAAAAAAAAAAGCCTCTCTAAATTCTGACTTGTTGATGACAATAATGATGTTTGCTATTAAAAAAACGCAGATTGAATTGTTTCGTTAGATTTGCAACCTGAAAGAGCAGCAAAATGCAAATTCATCCTTATTAGGGTTCTCTTTGGAAGGGGGAGATTCATAGACTGTCCCCCAAAAAGAATAAAAATTTTATGCCTAGTGCAAAATTCTCCCTGTGCAGGGGTCTAATAGCTGAGGATTCAATGGGGAGAGTCCTCGTGAGCTTGGTGGCGCTGGGCTGGACTCCAGTGCCTGGATTAGGAGGTACAGATACTGACCTCTGGCCATTTGCCGCTGCTCGCTGGGGTCGTGCAGAGCCCTGTGCTGCGGGCGCAGCACGGTCCCGCGTGCTGGGACACGCTCAGCCTCTTTGCACCATGCTACCTACCAGGGGCCAGAGTTCAGCCACGAAATTTATTTGGCCTTCCCACTCCCCTTGGACTCTTGACTTCTCTCCAAGTTCTTTCTACCCATGAGCAGTGGAAAGGATCAGAGGGAAGAAAACCCAAGTGAGTTTTCCCTCCGAGAGCGGTGCAGCACCTGGTGGGATAATGCACAGAGTGCAGCTGCAGCACCGCTTGGTCCCTGCTGAGTGCCGGCTTTCACCAGCAGCCTGCTCCCTGCTGAGATAACACAACAGTAACGTCGCGACATATTGTATTAAAAATAATCTAATTTTCTCCAGAACAGGGCAGAGAAGGGCTCATGGAAAGGGGCAAGTGAAGAAGGACCGATGAGGTGGTTTTGTCTTGTCTGTCAAATGCTCTGGGAATATTCCTGCGTGTGTTTTCATGGTAAATGAATTTCTGCGTAGGCCTAGGTCTTGAGCTGTGCCCTGCACATTAGTGAGGGAGGCACACATCTCTCCTGTGACATTCCTACAGTCTCTCATTTAACTGTTTCTACGCATAAAATGAGGATAAGGGCAAGATAACCTTTTATAACATGCAAATTAATACAGCTTGATTAAATTAAGTAGCATGGTGTGTCACATGTCTATATATAACGGGCAGATGACACACGAAATTTCACGAGTTTCTGAAGTGTTCTGTACTATTTTGGATGAGGCCACAAAGTAAAGTCCACTGTACAAAATTCCTAAATTAAGAATTCTGTAATTGGAATTTTTCCTTTTGATTCACTGTAAATTTTATTGTTCTCACAGAAGCTTTTCAGTGGTTTCTTAGAAGTGATTATTCTCGTGGAATCTTTATTTAGCTTAAAAATCACTCAAACGTTCAGCCACCTTTTTAAAAAGAAAAAACAACACAAAAGCCAACGAACAACACGATTAACAAAGTAAGACTTAAAAGTCAGTACCAAACTGAGTGCATGTAATTAGGTTCTGTAGATCTGTAATAAATCTGACATGAAACAAATGTGTCTTAAATATGGATACTGACCCTGTATCAGCGTCGCTGTTGATGTGTCAGCTGGATATCGCAAGAGAGAGAAACCGCCGAAGTGAAAGCTTTGAAGAGAACCATTTCCTGGGTCAGGGTGTTTCATCTGCAGTGTTTCACAGCACAAAAAGGTCTGTGTAGACTGGTTTATTCTGAGAAATAGGAATATAAATGCTATGGGAGGTTTTGATGTACTTTTAATATTAAGGAAGAGTCCAGAGATGAACCAGGTCCTGGTTGACCTGTGCTGGGAACCTAGGCACAAATCCCCAACCTATTTTAACCAACTGATGCATCCCCTTGATTTGCACGGATTTCAAATGGAGCTCATAGGTCCCAAGGAAGTGGCATTTGGAAAAGCTCAGACTTCAGGAAAAAGGCAGTAAAAATGGAAACTGTTTAAAAATGGAAATAGGTTCCTTGCATCTTGCTGTTGGCATGATTGCTCTGGTAGATAACAGGGAGAAAAGCAATGGGGGTAAATGAATGCCTGTGTACCAATTCTGGAAAGTTTTTTCAGAAATAAATGAGTGGCTCATAAATAGGTTTGGATTACATTTACTATTAGCTACTAAAATAGGTATTAAAATAGCTGCTGAGGTATTTGCAGGAGCTTTTATATTTGATCTCAGAATTATATTTATTATAGTTTTGTATTTGATCTCAGAAGTTTTCAGTGCACAAACCCTATTCTGTCTCACCAAAAAAAATAATTGGTGAGAGAACCACCCATCTGTGGATAGCAGCAGCATTTTCTTGGGACTCAATATATCACACTGTCCACACTTCCATAGCTCCTCCACAACCATTTGCTGCAATGCATTTTAGTCGCATGCATCAGAATTTGTGTTAGTCTGTAATATGATATATAGTAATGGGCTTTTACAGTAAATAGAATGTATGGCTTCGTTTACTACGGCATGCAAATTAAAGTTCTGTGAAGTTTCATACAGAAAAAGCTGCTTACACAGCATTTGTCATTGGCTGTTGATTGTCCTCAGGCTGTAGAAATAAGTAAGAGATTAGCAAATAAGTCAAGTAAATTTGTGTGGGAAGCATTACTATATCGTGCAAGATAGCACATGATGGATCTGCCCTTAGCATTACAGCAACTGAAGGTTTGATAGAATTCAAGAACTGGTGGGGTCCTGTAAGGCGGTCTTAAGCATTTTTTATTTGCTGTGTTTTTGAGCAACACGTATTGGCTGAGAAGTGGATAGAACAGAGGTGCTATGGGAATACCATGAATTTCGGTGGGCTCTGAAGTCGTGGGGGTGTCAAAACTGGAAATGCAGTGGTCTGATTTGCACCACTGAGCCTCTTCTATGACCACCCAATGGCACCTAATACCCCCACGTGCTGGAGAGTGAACAAAGGAAACCAAAAATCAGGGGTAGAGGGAAGTTGCCTATTGGATCTTAGGTGGCCCTCAGAAAAGCTGCAGTTGAGCACCTTTGCCAAAACCTCTCAGTTCACAGCAAGACAGTCAAGGCAGAAGACACTCGTGATTGAACAGGGAGTAGAGTCTAAACTCCGGAAGGATTGATGGCTTGTCCTGTCTCGCACAAAACTGTGTGGCAAAACTGGAAACTAGAGAAGATCCCCTGCCTGCAAAACAGACTTCTCATCCTCTTGTTTTCTCTGTTTCGTCTGTTTTGATTGTAAATTCTCAGGAGGCAGAAGCTGTCTCTTACCATAAATTACACAGTGCTTAGAACAGCGTGTCTTCATCATGGCTGGTACTTCTAGGAATTACAGTTTTTCCAAACGACTACAAATCGCGGAGAAATAATAATAGTCATCCTTACTGAATGTCCTATCCAACATCACAAGGACTAAATGGAAATAGAGGATAAAGCTACTTTTCTGGTTCTAAAAATAATTCTTCTGGGTCATGTGGAAAATCATTGCGGAGGTTATTTGTGCGAGTTCAAATGTTCAGTTGTTCTGCTTTACTTTTTCTAGGAATTACTGCATGGCTGAGTGTCAGCCTCCGAAATTCTCAATAAGCTCATGAAAAGAACTGCTGTGTTTCCTTTGGAAAAACTGTATGGCAGCGTAAGAAGGAGGAGGAAAAAAAAAAAAAAGTGTTAGAAAGTGTTAGAGCTTTACTGGGATTTGGAAATATAATAGAGAGTTTAGGATGTACCTATTAGTGTCACAACTCAAACTGGGCACGGAATTCATTTGGGGATAGATTTTATTATTCCTAACGTGCTGTGACCCACCGTGAGGACAGAAGTACTGCTCAGCCATGGAAACATGTCAGTGGAAAATCATGAGGTTTTCCTTGAGGAAACAATGAAATTCCTCAAAGGTTAGTAGTGTGCAATAAAGAAGGTTGATGAGATGACTGTTTGGATCACCTTCAAAGTTGAGGAAAGACTATTTGATGTGCTTAGCCAAGGGGGCACAGCCATGACTGAATGTTTGTATGGGCCCTGGTGACAACAGTAACCTGTAAAGCTTGACCAAAAAAAAGATGGCTTTCCTGAAAGCCACTGGCAAAGTCAGGATGCTGAAATAGCAAGACTGCTGACCAGCAATTCCTGCACTCTTAACTGTTTGCCAAAATGTAATAACTTTTTTTTTTATAGTCAAAGGCTGAAAATGGGAAAAAATAAAACAAAACAGTGCTGGCCCAGTGTAGAGCAAGTCGTTTCCTGATACTAAACCAGTTGTTAAACCACAGGTCATCAGCACTGCAGTTTGCAATTCTTTCTTGTGAATAAAAGGAAGTTAGAACTGATTAAACAACAGATAGGTTACTTCTAAGTACACCCGGACTTTTAAAAGCTACCTTGTTCTTTTTAGCTTGTATGGCAGTATATATGTTTATTTTTTAAAAAAAAAGGAGCTTCCATCTCTCTTGCATCTCTTTGCCCTCTCTAATCTTTTTCAGCACAAGATGTCTTTTTCAGTCAGAGGAAGTAGTTATATCATACATGGGAATTTCTATGTCCTGGTAACAAGAAAGGGAGGTGTGGGGAGGGTAAACTTAGGAAGAAAGCGAGTGGTGGGAAGTTATACAGGCATTTTTCATTTTCTCCAGCTCCATCCTGTCTGTTGTGAGTGTCACATGTTAATAGAAATAGGGCAAAAAAAAGGTTGTGCAGCCTGTACATTGCATTATTTGCAAACTCTGTGCATTGAAGAGAAAACTCTGATGTTCATGTAAAACTTCTTTATGTCAAATAACGGAAGAAATCAGCTCACCCATCAATGCTGATCTTCTTTCAAGAACTAACATTTTATTTCATGTTCTCTTGCTGTGTGGTGTGCAAGGATGAGGGAGGAGGACACCACAGCAGTGCTCATCTGTAGAAGAATCTGTTCTACAAAAATTGAAGTGATCTTAGCCTACAATTTAAAAATCTATTTCTTGATATCTGTAAACTTCAGGAGCACAGCATTAACTTTTCTCCCTCTCCTCTGTCATGTCAGCAGACTCAGAAGCTGCTGAAATACGAGTTGCTTGTCACCTTCTTGAGAAGGATAGAGGGACAGCCAACCAGTGCCTGAAACACACAGACATCTGAACAACCCCAAAACTGTCTCTTCTGCCTTAATTAACGTACTTGGCTCTAATTTATAGTCTGTCTTAATACATGTTTAGCAACAAGATTTCCACAGCTGAAAAATGTTCGCACTATGAAACATAACTGTCTGACATGATATCAAAACCTGATAATAAATTTAACATCCTGGGAGGCAGAGGTCTGGGTCAGAGGAAAGATGACTTAGTTCTAAGTAGAACTAAACGCTGAAGGGATTTTGGCATAGTAAAACTGCCATAGGCAGGAGAAAATTAGGACTTTACCAAAGAAATAAGGGGGAAAAAGTAGTTTTACTACTGGCTTTTAATCTTCTTGGCTTCTCAAATATATATAGGGAACAGAGAATAATTACTGAATAATTTGTAGCAAGAATTGGCTGTGTTCTGTCGCGTTAGATATATGTGCGGCATTTGCTTCGGTATCGTCAGCCAAAACTTCCCTTCGTGCTGCTGCTGTTCAGGATGCTGAGTCCCAGGTGACTGCTGCTCATCGTTCCAAGCACGGTCATTTGTAAATGCTATTCTCTGAATTAGGCCCAGTCCTGCTAGAGGAGCTCTGGAAACTCGGGCAACCTCGCATACGAGCTCATCAGGGCCTTGGGCTGGACGCTGGAAATTCTTGTTTCCATGAGCAGTTTAAATCCTGTGGAAAACTCCCACTGACTTTGCAGGGATTATCCATTTGCGGAAAGTTATTTTGAGGGAGGCGCATTCCTTTGTAAAATGGCTGGCAAGAAGTCTGGGCAACACTCAGGTCTCAGTTCTGGCCATATATTTTTGTTGGTCTGAATTTGTCCTGTGCCTCGCACAGTGGGAATGTACTCCATGACTAGAGCTTGCACTTTCCATTTTAGTGTAATAAAAAGTAATAATAAAAAAAGAAAGCAAGGCTTGAGTGCATAAGTGTTTTCAGATATTGGACCCCTTGGGCTATATCATGTTTGTGTCTTTGAACAACTCTCTGTAGAGATCAGAGTGCAGTTCTGCTTGAAAAGCGTAGACCCAGCATGACCTATCTTTTGTCAGGGCCTTTGGACTCCCAAGTGAGGAAAGTTGCATTGTAAATGGAAAATGAAATTAGGTACAGTGTTTTTCACTAATTTTCTGAACATTTTTATGATTTATACTCTTTCTATATTTTAATACCTTATCGTTCTATTTAGAGTTGTTTTGTGATCTCGTTCATCTATGTATTTTCAAAAATATTCCAATATTTAATTGGAAGGTAAAGGAGAAAACTCCCCATGCTAGCTTGTTTAAAGAACATGTCATCTGCTGTCTGGTCAACGTATTTTCTGTGATGCTTCAAGACAGAGAATGCTGTACTGCATTTAAATTTAAGAGTTTGCTAGCAAAACCACAGTTCTTCCCGGGGTTATTTAAAATAAGGACCTACGTTTCTCACATCCTACTGTTGTCTGAAATACAAAATCCTATCCTATATTGCTATGCCAGAAAATGTTAGCAGATAAAGTGCAGAGCAGGTCACGGTATTTCTAATTCAGATTAATGACCCCATTCAGCCTGTCTCCTTAGCAGGAAATTAGAAAGTGCTAGGAAGGAGAAAATAGTGATTCATAATGCGTGACTCTCTCTATTGGCAGTTGCACTCATTAAAAGCTAAGATATTGTTTTGATATAAAAGAATTGAGTCTGACTTATTTATGGGATATGGCTGCCTCAGCTCGTAGAGATTCCTTGAGAAGGGTGCTGGCTCAATGCCCACGTCGGGGAAGAAGAGGTGACTGATGGCTGTCAGCAATCCCCGGCCAGGCTAAGTGCACAACTGCCTTCTGCTGCTGCAGAAATGCCTGGGGCTGCGCTTCTCAAAGAGCCTAAAAGGGCAAACACCTTCTTCAGGAAGGTTTTGAGCAGTCAAGGAGAAAGCAATGAGAAACCACCTAGGAAAGCAGCTAATGTTTGTGGCATAATTTGATAATGTGCAGTTACGTTTAAGTGCAGGGGTTGGAGCTTGAGGATTGTAGAGGAGCATGTCAGCAGCCAGTATGGCTCCTGGACATGCTGGACTAGATTTTGTCCGCAGGGGCCGGGTACAAAATTCATGCAAAATGAATTTCTATGCAAAAGAAAGTAAAAATTTTGCCTGGAGAAGTGGTCCCAGTTCCAAGAGCATTTAAGTCCAAGCTAGTATGGGAGTGTGAAAACGTGCAGAAAAGGGCTTTTGGATCAAAGGGAACCAGAGGGTCAGAAATGCTAGTGCATAGGAGGCTAGGCTTGTCAGGGGCTAGGGTGCAAATGAGCTTGGATTTTCAGATTGTCAGCACTGGCATTGGTAATCTATGTTCTGCTGAAATCCTCTACTAGGTGTCTTTTTTTTATTCTGGTTTGACTTGTAATCTTCCCGAACTGTAGTTACTAGATACTAAAAGGTGGCACTGTGCATGGCGTAGTGTTGTCTTGATTGAAATGCTGAGGTCAAAGGCCAGCAGAAGTCAAAGGTCCCTGCAAACTAACCATATGCATGGGCTCGCTGAGTCTTCTCCCTCTGTGTCATGAAGACAAATGGCATTTTTTAAAATTCTCCCAATGAACTAGCGTTCATTTTCTGGCGTCTCTTCCTTCTTTATTGCTTCCTAATGAGCTTCATTCCCATCACCTCTAGCCTCCTGCTTTCGAACCTGCATTTACACCCATGCATGGAAGAGAAGCAAATTGAACAAACTAATTAAGTTGGCCTGTCTAACGAAATGGGCTTTGGTGACTTCTGCGGTTTTGCCTCTTGCTTTTTACAGAAATCTCCCATAAATCTTTGATGGCCACAATTGCTGGGCTTTTGCTGTCCGTAGGGTTGGCAAGAACACCAAATTTTCTTTGTGTGGTGTCTCAGATTTAACTGAGAACATTTCATTCTCTGTCTGTATTTATATTTATATATATATTACATACGCGTGTGTATTTTTACTAGTTATTTGTGTATTTATGGTGGTCGTTTTACTTGCTTGTTTATTTTTTTAGCTATGGAATTTTCATGAAAGTGCTTTTCAGGAGCTATTTGGAATAACAGCTGTTACTTAGGGGAGGGGATCTGTGCTATTACAGTCCACAAAACTTCCTCTCAGCCCTGGACTGGTCATGGTGTATTTTCTCTCCTGTTCTTCCCATGCTGCTTTGTTGGCTCTCTGGGACAGGTCAGCTGATTCAAAATCAGATGTTAGCTAGATTGCTGGTTTTTAACCTGTTAAAAGCTTGTGTGTGAGCTGGCACCTAACATTGCCTCCTGAAATGTTCCTATTGAAATCTGCACCCAGATACAGTTGTGCTTGTGCTGCTTTTTTTTCCCCAACAGTATCACTTCTTTGCACTGGAGGAAGGCAGCTGTCTTAAACTGTAAAAGTCTGCTAATTTTAACGAATTGTGGATAAACTGAGGATCTGGCTGTGCACGTGTTTTTGTTCCTCATTATCACTGCTTTCCTCTTGACTGCGGGTGAGGATCTTGACCTTTGTGCTGCAGGCTGCCTAGGGATAAAATGCACGCAGCATCTCCGTGTGCAAATTCATTATTATCTTCACACAGCTTTGAGAGATTCTGTAGAAGCGTGAAGGAGCGTGGTGAAACTGCTGAACTTTCAAAGGTTAAGTGTGGATCTAAGAAAGGACTCTTCCACTTCTGACCATTTAATAGTATCGGCTGTTGTCTGTAAACACCCGCTGCATATGAAGCAGTGGGTGCGATGAAGCTGTGCTTTCGTATGGTATCAGGTGTTGCCATCAGCCAATCCAAGCTTACCCTTGGAGAAGACAAATAATGACAGCCACATTTCTGGTTTGTATCAGTAATACTTTTTCTGCCTCCTAACATGTGCCTTTTGCTGCGTACAATTGCAGTGGTTTAATTCTGGTTATAGATGACTAGAACTAATAGCCTCCACCTGACTTTTACAGGATAGCTATTTAATCCAGAATTTCTAAGTGCTCTTTCCTAACACAGTACTACTATTACCAGATGAAAGTGCTATGGATTCTTTCCAAGGAATATGTGAATAATTTTAAATTTCTCTGCTGAAACTGCTTTTACTGAACCTTTTCTCCTTCCTGTCTGCACTGTGTTTTCACTTTGAAGTAATAAATACATATAGTCTTTTGGTATCTAGATAGTTACCTTGACCATTTTCTTCCTTTTTATTCCACAGCTCATCACTTCATTATACCTGAAAAACAGTGATGCTCCTGTGAAATGAAGGTTATATAAAACACTGTTCTGCTATGAAATAGTACCTGAAACTTCAATAGCGGTTAATGGAAGATCTAAAATGTCATATGTTGAAATGTCAGTGGGAATCTGAATCGGATTCAGCTTTCGGTGTTGGTACTCTGTTAACTTTAGCAGCATTACTGCACAATGAGAAATACCCATTTTAAACTCATCCTTCTGCACCTCTTAATTCACTGCACATAAGTGTGTCCAAGAGGAACAGTACAAGATTTTGTTCCTGCTTCCTCCATCACACAGTTTATAGACTCATAGAATCACTAAGGTTGGAAAAGACCTCTAAGATCATCTAGTCCAACTGTCAGTATTTTCATGCAATATTTTACCGTTCTGCAACTAGAATGTGTGGAGATGGATGATAAGTATGGAAATACGGATTGCTTTACACACTTGCTACAGTATAGTCCAGATGATGGGTTTATTTCAGTCCCTGGATGTGAAATTGATAGTAGAGTCTCAGAAGGAATGAAGGTGATCCAGAATAAAGCAAAAAACAGCAACTGGGAGTTGATACTGAGAGAAACAGGTTCTCAAAAATTCTTTCAGCTACATCCCCTTCGTATTCTTCTGGTTTTTTTATATGCTCTTCGTGTCTTTACGTGTTCCTACTACCCCAATGATAGAAAGGCCATAAATGGCTCTCTGTGGGAGACTTAAAATGCAGAAAGTGCTGCTGAAGACGTAGGCTGGGTCTGTGTTGCTAACTGTGTTAGCCTTTGGGAGTCGGACTTGCTACTTAAAAACCTGCTTATTGGTGGCATTTTTATTTGTATTTTTTCCTTTTAGTTTGAGATGTCAGAAATACATTATCTATGTTGAGAAGCGCGGCAAGTGTTGAGAAGAGTGGTGACCTCTACGTGAGGTTTTGGACAGTTTCATTAGTCCTTCTGCGTTCAGGTTCACTGGCTCCACCTTTCATAGTTGAAGGACCCTCTTCCTGGCTGGAATTTCCTGCAGTCAAGGCAATAAGAATTCAGCTTATTTTAGAGGGCCAAAGTTTGTTGTTGACAGTGAGGATCTGCATGCCTCAGATCGTTGCAGTCCTGACAGAGGAGCTGTCACTACAGAGATGGAGGGCTAAACCGGGCAGGTTCTAGTTGTACAGTTGACTTGCAGAACCACAACATAAAATACACATTAAAATGGCCATGTTGGGTTGTGGGTTTTTTTTCTTTAATGCCCCCGCACCATTTTATGTAAGCTAGAGTTCTTACAAATATTTCACTGCTTTGAAATGGGCCAGAAGCTTGTGTAAGACTTTGACAGAGCTGTTGCCATTTGTGCTTAAGGGAGTTCTGGCTTGATATCTTGCCAGAGAGAAGGAACAGCGCAGCGGCTCACGCTGCCTCACCAGCGCACCTCCGCTCCACCACGCGGGCATCGCTGTTGGGAATTCTACGGGCGATTTTCTCATGAGCTCAAAAACTGGCGCTGGGACTTAATATGGGAAGCACCTGACGGTGTCTCCTGAGATCAAGGCTAACAGGAGTAGAGGCAAAATAACTTGTTTAAAGCCGTGCCGTGGGAGTAATGGGCCTGGGAATTACCCTAGGCCAGTGTCTTAATTGCTGAATGATTCAGCCGCTTTGTGATCCCATTTCTTCCCCAGCACCTTCCGGTCTAGAAACGAGGGTGCTAGACCGCACAGAGAGACATAAATTCAATAAAACCTTCTAGATTCTGTTGCCACATACCTGTCATGCCTTAGGAGAAGCAGTTCCCTCGCTTGTGCCTTGGAACGGCTTGGGAAGGGGCTCTCTCAGTAATGTTATAGTTTTATAGGGAGTAATCCAATTCTTTCAGTCTGAAAGATCTCTTTAGACAGTTAGGAAGAAGCCAAATAAGGGGGGAAACAAAACAAGATGTGCAAAGGAACACAAATAGAGTATTTTCTTTGTCAGTTTTCCTCAGGAAAAGAAGCCATGACAACTATATGCTCTACATGTTTGATGTTAATTCACTTTAGGGGAGTTGGCACTGCAGAGAATATGTATTTATAAAGATGTATTCAGACAACTTCTGCTTCAGACTACTGATTTAGATGTCTAATTTAGGAGCACAGGCTCTCTCTGTAGTCAGGGGAGCCTAAATTAATGTCTCTGAATTACCCCCTGAAAAGATGTGCCTTTCTCCACTGACTTCAGAGCTACCTGAGGCTCCTAATTTAGGCACATAAGTCACGTGCCCAGTGTATTAGCCTTGTGTAAACAATACTCTGATTAAGCGTTGGGCCCTGCACAATTCTCGTTCAGTGAGTAGGGCAGAGACTTCCTAGTGGAGACCTGGCTGTAAACCCATATTCACCGAGTAAGGAGGGAGAGGGCTTTGCCAAACGTTGCAAGATTGTAGCTCTCTTGGGGCAGGGGACCTTCTAGTCAGCCTGCAAGTCAGGAAACTGTCTTTCACCTAGTATCACAGGAGTGGAACCTCCTCACTGAGAGTAAACTGCTGGCAGTGCACTGGGGGAACTGGGAGAAGACAGAGCCGTTGTTGAAGAGAGGGATGCAGGTCCCAGCTGGAGGTGCCCTGTTCCACAGGGGACTGTGTGGCCAAGGTACACCTCCTCACCTCACCTCCTTGATGGTGGGAAGGCAGAGACTGTGCTCAGGGGAGGCCATGCCCATATCCAGTTGAAGAACAGAGTAGAGGCTGCCCAGCACAGACCAGGGGTGCCTCGGTCCTGTGCAGTGACTGTGGCTTGGCACAGACACCTTCAGACTCTCATGCCTCTCCTGGCCCACCTGCAGAGCAGCGGTGGTAGGGTTCCTCAGCACAGGAGACGTTAGGGAGCTGTTGAGGCCACTTTTTCCTCCAGCCGAGGGCTCAGAGAAGTGCTCCTTGCCTTGGCACTGCTTTCTCCACACAGGCAGTGAACTTCTCAGGAGATTGCTACTTTGTCAGAGTTGAGTGTGTCTGACGAAAAGGATGATCGTCCCTGGCTGGATGTAGCCAGATATACGTGCCTTCATGACTTGAGGGCAAAGACACATTTGGATACAACTTGTGCCCGAGTTACCTTTTAGTCACTGAGGGAAAAGGGAACTCCCTACTGCAGATCCAGCCATGCATGCTCGACTTCAGGTGGGAGGGCACGTAGCAGCAGGAAGGGCCTGCAAGCTAATACGTGCACATACTAGCTACCATGGGTGTTACCTTAGGATGAACTGAGCTAAAAAAAAGAAAGAAAACCCCACCCCAAAACAACCCACATGTGCCTACAGAAGTGGAGATTAATAAAGTGAGGACCAGAAGGGGCCTGTGAGCCCCTGGCTTCTACATCTGCTCCTCCTGCTTCCCGTGACCCTGCACAAATTGCGAATCTCTTGCTCATTCTCCACCTCTTTGCAAGGAGAATGATTTTATTTACAGGAGGTGATGTCACGAGATTGTTGTGAGGGGATGTGACTCAATGTTTGTATAATGCTTTGAAGATGAAGAGTGCTAAGTATTGTTATTTGAGATGGCAACAAAATAAAACAAAATATGTTCGGTGCAGCTGTTCAAGCCAAATCCATTTTCAGTTAATCTTCCAAGCAGGAATTCAAAATCAAAGTAAAAAGCCTTGCCAACTGGAACTTTACAGCTTGATGGGAAAGTTAGAAAGAGAATTAATTGGGTTTTAAATAGTTGTAACTGTATTGTGATGGAGCGTGATCTGGAGCGCTCATCTACTCCTGGTTGCCAGTCAGTTTGGAACTGTGAATTAAGGCTTGCTCAGGGGAATCTTTTTTTTGGAAAATAGTTGGGCCATCTTGCATGGCATACTGTATAAGCTGTCAGAAACGGCCTCTCTGCTCTCTGAAAACATATGCTTTTTCCACTTTATGCTGCCTTTTTTCGGTAATGCAAAACAGCAAAAGATGTGGAAAGCAACAAAATTGCCAAACACCACCACAGAGCACCTCGGAGGGAATCGCCGTCCCCTCCCGGAAAGTTCACTCTCTGATACTGCCCCAAAGGGCTGCTCTGGCTAGGGCAAGGATTCTCCTAGCGCCAGGTGAGTGTTGCCTGGGAGAACGTCGGGATCGTGTGCTGCCGCTCTATGCTCCGTGCTGGCCCTCTCAGCATCTGCTTCTGGTTTGCTCGTACACACGTCCATTACAAGAGGATCTTTCCTTCGGACCAGGGTTATTAGTAAGCAGACAGTGTTTACTCACAGTGTGATATAGAAGAATTTGCTCCCCGGCCTTTGTACTCTTTGTGATGGCCTTTAGCCCCTCTTGCCTCAATTTTGGGAACACAGATATTATTGTACTGAATCAGACTAATAGTTCAGCATTCCAGCAGCAGCGGTCAGCATAGCCGACCTAAACCCCCATTAAGGACAGCTGTGCTTCAAAATTGTTTCTACCTCATGGCTGATGTTTTAAAATATGATAGCAAAAACCTCTTTCAAAAATCTGCTTAATACATGTTCTCTATAAAATGGGCATAGTAACACCCTCGCTTCCCTGGAGCATTGCTAAGTCCAGATCATTTGCAAAACACTTTCAAGTCCTGTACTGAAATTAGTAAAGTTCAACTATTTTTACCTACCAAAGACCTGCCTCTTTTAATCTTATGTACATTGGATTTAGATTTTTCACCTGATGTTCAAAGGGCCTTGAACATGTCTCTCAGCCTCTTGTGTGTGGTGGGATTTGTCAATATGAAGCACCTTTATAAGAGGGTTATTCATTGCTTTCTCGCTTTCACTGAACGCACTGTTTTCTAGCTAAACCATACTGTTTGAATTTTGCTGTTCTGTGCAGAGGTATGCCTTCAGATCCTATTTTTTGTTTTCTTAATACTTTTGAAGTTACTTGTTCCTAAAATACTACTCTCAGTAAACATTTCAGCACTTTAATTTGGCTTAAATTTACACTTGGATATTAAAGTTCCAAAATAGTTTTATGAGCAAATAAAAAAAATGATGGCTCTGGGAGCCTTTCTTTTCAATATCTTCTAGTTACGCTAAACTATATACACAAGTAACTGCCTTATAAACAGCTTTATATTGCACTCTATTGCAAATCATTGGAACAACATGCCGTAATGGGCTGCAAATGGCATAACGTTATATGCCACAGCTTCTGCAGCCAGAATGAACAAGATCATTGGAAAGATATCATGTTGATAAAAGCGGGCACATAAAAAATAACTTTAAATCTAAATTCTCTATATCACAAGTAATAGAACAAAGGAAAAAATACAAATATATTTTTCTTCTCAGGAGCAACATGAGCCAACACAATTCTGCTTGCTGAAATGCTTTTTCTGTCATATTCCAAGTAAAATTTTTATTTCCTTTAAAGCTGTGCTTGCTGTGACAAAAATGCTTCTTTGCATAAATCGTTTTTGCTCACCTATGGAAAGCTGATTCTCTCTGAGAATCAATTAGTTAGCTGTCAGAAGAAAGTGCATATCGTATATTCACAAACACTTAGTGGACAGAGCAGTGTTGAAACACCCATGGCAAACATTCATTACTTGAGGTCTGGCAATATTAAAAGTGCAGCATGGACTGACGTTTTTTTTCCCCCCATAGGAGAGAAACCTATGTAATTAGTCACATGCTTGTATTTCATTCTGAAGTGTAAACGTAGCATTGCAATTTAAAACTCTGTCCTGTAATTCTTACGCACCGCAAACATTGGACTAGCTTTTCAGTTCCTGTTCCCTCAAGTGTTCTTAGTGCCACAGGTGTGTCTGACACTGAGCACAGAGTGCTTGTCCCAAAGGGCTAATCTTGCAAACTGTCTGCGCTCTAAATTTTCATGCTTCAATGCAGAACCCCTTGGAGGCCACTCTGCAGGA
Organism: Balaeniceps rex; assembly: GCA_013401315.1. Lineage (NCBI taxonomy): Eukaryota > Metazoa > Chordata > Aves > Pelecaniformes > Balaenicipitidae > Balaeniceps > Balaeniceps rex. The sequence continues at coordinate 36,272 of VYZW01039820.1, read as the reverse complement.
TCGAGCCTGAACGGAATGCTGTGAGGAGAGACCTTTCAGAGGACGGGTGGAAGACGGAAGAGGCAATGGCCGTGGTCTTGCTGGGGTGGGTCTAGTACATTCTACCTTTGCTCTTCTGTCTTGATCTTGTTGAGATATATATGTGTATATACATATATCTTCTCTCAACCACATACCAACGCTCCCTTGGCTTTATGTCCACCGTTCAAAGACTGACCAGACTCCCCTGTGTCTCTGGGTAGGCTGGGGAAGGAGGTTAAGGGTAGATCACTGGCAGTGTTGGTGCTACAACTGCCGAGCAGAGGGCAGGGCACCTGTGACGCTGAGCAAAATTTTAAGCCATTCTGTACTATGAGAATGGTTGTTCCCTGTGTATCTGATATAGATGGAGAGGCTCTATGGGCAGGGGAAAGTCCAACTGGAAAACTCCAGTGGCACGATCTGGGATTTTCTGGTTTTCCCCAAACTCCACAAAATCTGTTACTTTTGTATGAGTGTAGCAATCAGCTACAAAAATGGGAAATTAAGGAAAAAATGGTCAATACTTGTACAATATTTCACAAAATCTCGATCACAAAAAAATCACAAAATCACTAAAAGACACCCATCTTTTCCGACTATTATCTTGACAGTCTTGACTTTTCAAGTGCTTTCTGAAACACATCCAGAAACTCATGAGACCTGGTTCCACATGGTGCAGCTTCTTATGCCCAATGAATAGAGACACTGCCCTCCCCCCCCCGCCAAAGAAAAAACCCTGCCTGAAAAGTTTTGACAGAAAATGAAGCACTATTAACTGAGGGACATGTGTAGTTCCTTTGTGTCAGCAGTGTTTTGGGTGTCAGCTGCGTGATGATCGTACATTTTAATTAAGGCACGGCACATTGATGTGTGCAGTTTTATTTGAGCTTGTTCTTCCTTGTAAGCCTAATGAGCTTATTCAGCCCCACAAGCATGAAGGAGCCTGTCAGGTAGCTTTGCCAGCGGTCTTTGGCAGAGATCCCTGTGCAGATAGTGTGAGGCAGCATCATTCAGTAGAGTGAATTGTCCAATTCTACAGAAATCTAGCTACTGTACTTAGTAAAATACAGTACTTGGAGGGGCGTATTTTCTTCCTACCTTCCTGTAAGGAAGGCAGTGCATCGGGGGGAAGGATGTTTCTCAAATGCGTTTCTAGGCACAAATGCTTTTGGAGAGTCTGAGGTGGCTATAACACACCAAAATTCTGGCTTTCTCGGTGCTTATTTTATCAGCTGCTTTCAGGCTTATGAGCTGTAGCTGGATGGACTGTGGCCCTTTCAGGAAATATCCCTAAGTTTTTCTTCAGCACGGCTTGAAAGCCGTAACTGTGAGTTACTGCCCAGTAATCGTCACAGGGCACTTCACTGGACAGTAAAAGCAAACTGTCCAGTTTGATTTTGCTTTTTATTTCGATTTGATTGTATTTGAACAGACTTTCCTGACTTGTGTGCGAGAGAGGAAGAGAGCGAGAGAGGAATCATAGAATGCTTTGGGTTGGAAGGGACCTTTAGAGGTCATCTGGTCCAACCCCCCTGTAGTGAGCAGGGACATCTTCAACTAGATCAGGTTGCTCAGAGCCCCATCCAACCTGACCTGGAATGTTTCCAGGGATGGGGCCTCCACTACCTCTCTGGGCAACCTGTTCCAGTGCTTCACCACCCTCATTGTAAAAAATTTTTTCCTTATATCTAGCCTAAATCTACCCTCCTTTAGTTTAAAACCATCACCCCTTGTCTTGTCACCACAGGCCTTACTAAAAAGACTGTCCCCATCTTTCCTCTAGGCCCCCTTTAAGTACTGAAAGGCCACACTAAGGTCTCCCCGCAGCCTTCTCTTCTCCAGGCTGAACAGCCCCAACTCTCTCAGCCTGTCCTCGTAGGAGAGGTGCTCCAGCCCTCGGATCATTTTTGTGGCCCTCTTCTGGACCCGCTCCAACAGCTCCATGTCCTTCTTGTGCTGAGGGCTCCAGAGCTGGACGCAGTACTCCAGGTGGGGTCTCACCAGAGCCGAGTAGAGGGGCAGAATCACCTCCCTCGACCTGCTGGCCACGCTTCTTTTGATGCAGCCCAGGATACGGTTGGCCTTCTGGGCTGCAAGCGCACACTGCTGGCTCATGTCCAGCTTTTCATCCACCAGTACCCCCAAGTCCTTCTCCGCAGGGCTGCTCTCAATCCCCTCATCTCCCAGCCTGTATTGATATCGGGGGTTGCCCCGACCCAGGTGCAGGACCTTGCACTTGGCCTTGTTGAACCTCATGAGGTTTGCACAGGCCCACCTCTCCAGCCTGTCCAGGTCCCTTTGGATGACATCCCGTCCCTCAGGCGTGTCAACTGCCCCACTCAGCTTGGTGTCATCTGCAAACTTGCTGAGGGTGCACTCGATCTCGCTGTCTATGTCATTGATGAAAATATTAAACAGCACTGGTCCCAGTACGGACCCCTGAGGAACACCATTTGTTACCAGTCTCCATTTGGACATCGAGCCGTTGACCACTACCCTCTGTTTGCGACCATCCAACCAGTTCCTTATCCACCGAACAGTCCACCCATCAAATCCGTATCTCTCCGATTTAGAGAGAAGGATGTTGTGGGGGACCGTGTCGAAGGCTTTTTGGAAGTCCAGATAGATGACATCCATTGCTCTTCCCTTGTCCACTGATGCAGTTACTCCATCATAGAAAGCCACCAGGTTAGTCAGGCAGGACTTGCCCTTGGTCAAGCCATGCTGGCTGTCTCGAATCACCTCCCTGTCCTCCATGTGCTTTAGCATTGCATCTAGGAGGATCTGTTCCATGATCTTGCCAGGCACAGAGGTGAGGCTGACAGGTCGGTAATTCCCAGGGTCCTCCTTTCTACCCTTTTTAAAAATGGGTGCAATGTTTCCCTTCTTCCAGTCACCAGGGACTTCAGGATCAGGAAGATTGGGTAGAAGTTTTTATAGTGATGGCCCTGATGGTTAGAGCAGCAGTCAGGTATGGGGATTTCTGTCCTTTCCCTGCCTCAGCCATGGCTCACTGTTGCTTGAGGCAATTCACTTATCCTTTCCGAGCCCACGTTCATAGGGATTTCTGTCTGAAAAACAAGTCTAATAACATTGACTCATGGTAGTGCTGGGGGGAAAATGAAGTCATGTAGCTAAAGCAAGGAGTCAGAATAGGGGTCCTATTCTATTTGGATTTACAGATGCTTGCTTCAGTTCTCTACCTGTAAGCAATGCCTGAGGTTCCTTCCTCTGTGCAATGATATTGTAAGCCGCGATTTGTACATTTAAGAATCATTTCAGTGATACTTAAACTGCAGGCTGAGTATAACTTCTAACTCACCAGATGAGTAAAATGCCATTAGCAATACAGATATAGTGGAACAAGGCCTATGAAGAGGAAACCCTGTAAAATGGCAGTTGATTCTTGGTAAGCATGTCTGGTACTGATGGAAGTGTCTTTCCCGTGTCAGGTCGCTGGTTTCATGGAAGGTGCAGGCCTTTCTCCAGAGCAGGAGAGGCACAAGAAGACCAGGGCCTGCGGGCACCGGTGGGAATTGCTCTCCGTGCTGCAGTTTCCCCTTGCCAGTGTCACCACACGGTCCCAGGCCCTGGCAGAGGAAACTGGAGGGAGGCCTGAAGGTTGCCACACCGCTTTCCACCATTCACCCTTCGAAAGACCCACAGGGTGGTTGAGAAGCACAGCCCCTTTGTTCTGTGGAGAGCGAAGAGGAGGAGGCCGGTCTCAGGCAGCCGGGGCGGCTGCTGATGTGTGTGTATGTGTGCGGATCCAGGCCGGCAGAGCGTTGCCTGCCGTTAATCCCCGGTGCCAGCCGCCTCACGGGCCCGCCGGGGCGTAACGGCCGTTGGGCGGCGGCGTAACGGCCGCGTAACGGCTGTGTGCGGGCGCCACCTGCCGGCTGAGCTGCCGCGCCGCCGCCTTTGCCGCCTTCCCCTCCTTTCCCGCGTTCCCCGCCTTCCCCTCAGGTGGAGAGGCCGGTGCTCGGTCCTCACGCCCGGACTTTGTTTCGGTGTGAGGCAAGAGGCCGCATCTGGCGTTCCTGGCCCCGGCTCCTCTGAGGGCGCGGGCGGTCCGTGGCAGGCCTGTGCTCCCTTCACGGGACTCGGAGCTGCCTGCACGCTTCGTCATGGATTTGTGGTGTATAGATGAGTGCGCATCGTGAGGAGATTTGACTGAGGCGGGAACAAACGCTACCGCAGTTCAGTCAAGGGCACCAGATGGGGCAGGCATAAGGTATTTTGAAATTTGGGTGACCTGACCGATGCTGTGTTATATGTCATGCACAGTTCTCCTGCCTTCTATTTTAACTTTTGCAAAGGGAGAGCCAAGCTTTCAGCCTGAGATGAAAATTTTAGCCATGTGAGGCTGTTTTCTCTGCTTTCTGTGAAGTATCTCTCTCAGGTGTGATGCCCAGTCGCCTTCCACTCTCTCTAATTGAGTTAATGCAGGCAGCAATTTCATTTAAGGGAGCCTGCTTTCCATTAGCAGAATCACTGTTGTTCCCACATAGGGCTGGAATTTCAGTACTCACACTATTTGTCTCTGGTTTGTGGTGCTGGAAGTCATGCACTATTTGAACTCCCTCTGATGGGACCATACTTTTCCAAAGCTGGAAGAAAGCTCTGCATTTGCCCCATCTAACTTGCGGGCACCCCTAGCCCTGCGGGCACAGCTGGCCTGGACCAGGTCACCCCTCAGCCCGCTGTCCCTAGGGCTCTGTGTGCTGGGGATGTGTCTAGAGGGTGCTGAGAGAGCTAAGCCATCTTCTCTCAGAGCATCTCGCTTCCCCACGGAGCACACAGGGTGACCGGCTCCATGTGAGCACATTCAGGTAGGCGGGAAAAACTAAGGAAGATAAGTCTGGGTCAGCATTTCTAATCAAAGCCAGGCATACAGAAAGTTTATTTAGGTTGTATTTGACTTAAGTAGACAAAAGCCAGAGAGGAATGTAGCTCTTGGCTCATCAGTACAATCATATTTTATTTGTTATTTTGTTTTTAATTTCTGTAATTTCAGTGCTAACTCAGAGTTATTTTTGAAAATGTCAATGAACAACTCAGTTTCGGGTTTTTTGGTTTGTTGCTTTGTTTTGTTTTTTAAGTAAATGTTCACTAAATAACAAATCCATGAAATTTACTAAGCTGACTGAAGTAACTCCACTGCTGAGTGTTTCTCTACTTTTCATGCAGTTCCTCTCTTGGACAGATGAGGCTGCTATGCAATTGTTTCTTTCATTTTGGGGGAGTGATATTTAGAGGACTGTTCCCTCCTTGCTAAATACTCGCTGAGGACTCTCACAAGCGAGTTGTCTCCCAATAAATTGTTTGGCTGCCTTCCTGGCTCAGTATGTGTGTGGGTTTGGGGAGCAACAGTGCCATATCCTACCTGGCAGGCACCTAGCTTTCAGCCAGTGCTCCTTGCAATATGCAAGCTGAAGCTCCTTAGTTTCCCTGTGTTTGTAAGACCACTAGGAGAGGGCACCCCTAGGAAAGCATGATGATATGAATTCAGTTTGGAGATTAGGCATCTAGAAGGGAAAAGCACTGGAAGCACTATGGGGAATCATGTCAGCTCCTGTTGTTGAAGAGGTCGCAATATTCTGTAGGCTTGTTTTGTTATGGTAACAGCCCTGAAGTCCTGGATGGCAGTCTTAACTTCAGTGTAGGCACATCCAGCTTCAATCAGCCAGGGTTTTACAAACTTTTCTTTCTGATGCAGTCCTTGCCTGGCTGCTAGTTACCCCTGCCTGGCTCCTAGACTAGATTACCATAAAGTGGAATAACAGAGGACTGTTTACCCTTGAAGACTACTCAGTACCTTTAGGTAATGCTGAAGACGACCACCAATTTTATAGGCTGACACTAGCCCTCTGTACTGATGCTTCCGTGTTCAGCACTGGCTGCCATTTCGCTGCCATGGGCAGACTGAAACTTTGGTTTCCATTTAGAGAGCACTGAACTGTCTGAATGCTGACTATCTCAAGGGCTGCCTCTCCCCTCTTCTGCTAAAACATTCTTGCCTACCCGAGATGCTCTGCTGCTTTTACCTTAACATCAAGCTTGTAGATATTGGGGTAAAACGCTGTCAGCTGAAATCCCTGGCTCCACAACTGATTCCCAGATTTGTAGTCTGGCCTTAACCTTAGCATAAGCAAATGCTCAAATGCTTATTTGGATTGTTTTCCAAGTATATGATTTGGTAACATCACCAGATTTCTGGCTAATAAAGAACTTTCCAGAAGCAAACAATAAATGGCAGCAAAGCATATGCTTGAAGTAGGTTCTGGGTACAAAACCCTGAGCCTTAGCACGTCTGTCTTTTCAGTAATGAGATAAAAAGAACAGAATCGGCTTTTAGGATGAAAAATATATCTCCTTGCTCTACACATAACACATGATATAGGATGATGATATGTAACGAACAGCACACCTGACATCATCTGTGGGTGAGCATCACCACGATGAAAATCACTGTCTCCAGGCAGAACTGTTCTGTACCCTTATAAATCCAAAAGAAAACCAGGTAGTTCAGTGCAATGTGTTGTCCCGAGAAAGAGCATCTAGTTACAGCAGGCCGAAATGTTTTTTTCTCCAGGGGAACATATTGAATGAACTATGTTATTCTCTAGATAATGGACAAAACCACTCTTTATTATGAAAACTTTATGTTCTTTCATAAGCGTTAATAATGCTGGGGGTGTGTGGGTGGGAGAGCAGGTGGGTAGAAATGATAAATGGAAAAGCAAAATGGGATGGCTATGAGGCTGTAATTTCTTATGAAACGTTTCTCCACATGATACCTCTTTCCTTTAGAACATTTTTATAAAAGAGAAACACTTTGCATTTCCTGCAGTCTTCAGGTTTTTACTGCTTTTTGTAAGTGCAGTACTTCTGAAAGGCAACGGGAAAGGGATGGCTTAGGAAAGCCTTTATTTATCCAGACGACGTACAGTACTAACAGCAATGGAAATTTCCTCATGCTTTGGGCCAGTGCCTGAATCTTGTCTAAAAACTGTCTCTTAGGCTCAGAGCATTATTCCTCTCCAGTGCTCATTTATTCTCCAGCAGCTCTCCCAACCCTATTGATATGGGACAAACTTGCTTGCTCTTCTAAAAATGTGTTCCTGTGCTTTAGACATTGGATGGTTTTCCCTCATTATCTTCTTCAGAGGTCACAGAGCGATAGTAGCAGCAGTAGTTGCTGCACACGTGGATGGATTCAGGTGGATTCCCAGGGTGGGCTCCACGTCAGAGTACCGGGAATCCTTCCATCTTATGTTTGTCTGGAAAATTCTGTCATTAAATCTGATTCCTATCTCGTAGCAGCCAAATGTTTCAACTTTCAGAGTTCTGTCTCAGTGTGGCAGTAATGGTCATGGATTTTTTTCCTATTTCAGCCCCTTTGCCTCAGCGTTGCTATTATAAAATCTTCCTCACAGATACTAGTAAGGGTTTAGGACTGTCCTGCTAGTGAGACTTGCCAATGAGAGTTTCCATTCAGAGTCCTGAAAACTTTATTAACACAGAATAAGCACAGTTCTTTCTTCCACAGTGGGTACAGAAATGTTTTTCTGAAGTAATCCGTTGCATTTTGATTGAAACGTGTCTTTATAGTTAGATTTTTTCCACAGCTGAAAATAAAATGCGGTGAGCTTGAACTATTGCTATGTAGATCTCACCAGCTAGCTTTTCTCTAAATTAAAGAAATATTCCATTTTAAAGAATAATAAAAAAAATAACTAGCTCAAGGATGAATATTTGCAGCCCTATTAGTCAGAAGCAAATGATGTAATGAGTAAGATTAAAATCAGTGCTGGCCTTTCCTGCTAGAAGTTTGTGGGTATTTAATTTATATGGAAAAAATCTGATAATTGAATTATTAGTAAGAACTTTATTCAGCAGGGCTTGAGTGATTTCTGTTGGTTTTCCCTATTGTTCTCCCCTTTCTTTGTCACCTCGACCTGTATGCTGGAGGCATTAGATGTATATTTATTTATGTAATAGGGAAAACATGAGAAGTGTGCTATTGATTTCATTGATTGGAAACATGTAACTAGCACCAAAAAAGACAAGTTAGAATGGATACCAGCTGCTCAGAGGCCTCTACAGCCTGTTAGAGAGTTAAGACATGAGGAGAAAAGTAATTTGAAAGAGGTAACTGTATCAGACTGGATAAATGCTTTTGTCCCTCTACACTTACAAGTTCAAATGTAATGCTTGACAATTATGTGTGGACATGTGAAAAAAAGGAGATTCTTACAGGACACTCTAGCTGGGCGATTTGCATTGGTCCATAAAGAAAGATGGAGAACAGCAGAGCGAAGAGAGTTTCAGCCTACGCATCTAGCAGGGAAAATGCTGCAATATGAATTAATTTTCATTAAAAAGGTGTGTGAAACAGCAGGAGGACAAACTGAAACTCTCTGCAGATGGAGAGGGCAGTGGTCGGAAGGCATCAGCAGGGAGACCCTGTGCTGCAAATTCTTGCTTTGGAGAAAAGGCAAATGCATTTACCCTGTCAGCTGAGGGAGTTTTCTTTTTATTGTAGGCTATGTATGACAGCTAGTGTATAAGGGTACTTATGGTTTTGGGGACTTTTGTTTTGGCTTGGTTTTAGCACCCGAAACCCCTTGAAAACTATGGGAAAAATCTAACAACAGTAGGTTATCCAGGCACTCCGTCTGACATCCCCGCAGACCAGTGGCCTGCAAAAAAACCCAGAAGGAACTTTTCCCTTCTCAAAAAGGTCAATCCGTTAGCCACGAAAACAACAGATGTTGAAAGGAAGTAATTTTAAACTGTAAGATTTAAATTGGCAGCAGGGGAAGATGAGTTGCCAAAATGTGTCTTTGTTTTGCTGTTTCTGAAAGCCTCAGTTCCTCCTAATGGAAGACTTCCATGTTTGGCCCCTGCACAGATATACTCGCATTACATTTAAACTGCTGTGATGCAATCAGAAGGCTCAGGCTAAAAAAAAAATGTCCCGTGAAGCAGGTCCAGAGAAGTCTCAGCCTATGGCAAGCTCTCTACTGCTCTAGTTTTAGCACTGCCGGTACCAGAAGCGGTGATCAGTAAAGGCTGCAATCACTGGGTGAGAGTATTTGCCATGTGGGAAGAAGCGATGGGGATTTGGTCCCTGGAACTTCCCAAATCCAGCTTTTGTGTCTGCATGTGAGCACTTCAGGCCCAGGGTAACAGCAGCTCCAGTGGCTTTTCCTGAGGAGCTTCAGCTTGTTTCTGGCATGGCATAGCTGCTGTAGGATGGAAGTTACTGCATGGAATCCCCTGTGCATGAGCAAAGTTTAAGAAAAAGAGATTACCTTAATAGGGGTCTGCAGAAATCAACTAAAAAGGCAGAATTTCGAGGAGAATAAGAGAGCAGATATGATTTCTTACTGAGTGTATAGGATGGTTCAGAAACTCTGTAAGTACTTTGTAGTAAGTTGTACAGAATCCTTTTGAATTATTACACATACATACAAAGAAAGAAGCAGAATTTTGTAAATGTACTGGTCAGAGAAGGAGAGCAATTGAAATGTTAATTCTAATCATATGCTACGCTCATGCATTGATTTTTAAATTCATGTTATCCATTAATTAGTTAATGCCTGTAAAGTGCATTGAAGATAGCAAATGCTATAAATTACTATGTACTGTTGTTACTATCATTATCCACTGGGTTTAATTAGTTCTCCTACATTTTAATTGGATTATTGAGATGTAAACTTAGAGAATATGATTTCAGACCAAATGCTATCTTCAGAATCCTGGTGAAGTGGGCTGCTGCAGTGTCCATACATACAAATAAGAAGACTAGCTTGTTTACATGGATTGATACATAATTCTTACATTTGTCCTACGTGAACGTGTGCATCTGATGGCTTCCGTCTCCCCTAAAATTATCCTTGTCTAAGACTAGGACAGGACACATTCAGCCTGGCCTACTGATGGTATTTCTACAGACAGATGTGTCAGAGTGCTAAGCAGTGATTTATGGCCCTGGAAGACTAGAAACAAGATTATAGCACAAAGATGAGAAGATGCTCAATTTCCCTGTGGGGCCAGCACATTTCTGTCACCCTTTGAAGAAGGGGAGTTAGCTTTAAACCAATAGCGTCTTTAACAGTATCTGGTTGTAGTTTTTCTTTTTTTCTTTCCATGTGTGTAATAATGACGAAACCTGCTGACCTTGTCCTTCATTCTTGCCTGTGGTTCAGAAGGATGTATGGAAAA
>VYZW01039819.1:51742-78858 GCA_013401315.1 Balaeniceps rex | reverse complement strand
TTTAAAAGTGAAAGTTAGAAAAATAATCTTTTTCATCCTGACATATTTTCAATCCTCTTAAAACAATCTCAACAACTATATATGGTATGAAATTAGCTCTCGCCTGTTACCCTTGTTCCTACGTAGAATTTTCTAATGTGTCTCACCAGTAATAAATTGTAAACGAGGCTATGACTCTAAGAGTAGACAGTGTGTTTCATGGGTATTTAAACAACAGCATTAAGTACTATAGGAATCTGTGGAATGTGGAGTGCAGATTTATGTGTCTTAACAATTTCTTTACTGGTTTGTAATAAGCCAGCAAACTAACACTTTATTTTTATATTAATTTGGCCTCAGAAGTAGAGTATACTGGAGCATGACAAGAACAACAAAAATAAACTGGCATATACTTAATAACTGTAACAGTGAATTGCCTCCAATACTAAAATATTTATCGAAACTGGGGGAAAAAAAAATAAAAAGAATTACCCTCAACAGTCTGCTACCAGCTCTTTAACAGTGGGCAATGTAATGCCTTAAGGTACCTCAAACTGTCTTTCATTTTCTAGACTTAATGGCTGATTGCAGAAATCAATGTTGCCATTAGTAACAGAGTATTTGTTATGGCATGATTTCCTCTGTTGTTAGGCTTGCAGAATGATTACAGTATTAGTGAGGTGCTTTCTTTATAAAGGGCTGAAGATATAACTTTCAATTTACTATCCATTAGTAAGTGACTTTGGAAATATAGATGAGGCCAGAAATCTTACCTGTTATTACTTGGAGATTTTATTTCAGCAGTCATAGGCTAGTAACTTTAAAAATTGTACCAGGAAGCTCAATATTTTATAGACATCTCCAACGAAATATTATCTGCTTTGCTATTTTATACACAGCAAGTTAACATGACATACAATGCAATTAAAATGTTTCAGTCCAATTTCTATTTTTCTTGTACTTTCAAATAGATGTGAATTAAGCAGAAGGCTTCATATATGTTAAAATATGCACATAACTTAAAAGACTGTCAAAAAGTTAGTAATTTGTATTTTTGAATCTCTCTTTAATCAGTCCAGTGGCCAGGTACAAGTAGGTATCTCAGCTAAGTAATTGAGATGGTTGTGGGAATAAGGGCAGAGAGATTAGCCAACACGCTGTTTATTAATCCTATTTCTTTGAACTATAGCTCAAAGAAGGCATCTTTCCTCACCCTTTTAAATGGAGGACACGGAAAGATCTGCAAGAGAGACACCATGAATAGAAGAGGAGGAAAAAAAACTCCTTCCAAAACCTGGAGGGAGAGGCCCTGGAAGTGACATTGCCATTGGTGACTGTACAGACCCTGCACGCTGCTGCTAGTGGGGTGGCGGAGGTGACAGCTGAAAGGCTAGGAAACCTGCCCTTGGAGGGGAGAAAAGGGTGAGCCGAGAATTAACCTCGAAGGCATTGCAGGAACCCAAACACAGATGTTCTGGCATATAATACCACGTCCCTGTGGACTGCTAGAAAACGACCTAACAAGAGAATGCATAAACTACTTTGCTGCTGTGATTTCAAATATAGCTACAAGCTTTCAGTGCAGAGAGGGAAGGAGAAGTTATCATACCTGAAGAGGAGGGTGAGGAAGGATGTGGGCTGTCCTCCTGGGCACTCCCCGTCTGCGAGAGACCCCCACCTACTCCGCTTTCTTCAGTAATGTTAGAGGACCCTGGTGTTGTCGACCTGCTGACAGACTGAGACTCTTGATCACTTCCAGACCCACGTCGCTCATCAAGACTACCTTGAATTATTTCATCTTCTCCTTTCCTGTCTCTTTTGTGGACCCTGGAGTGAACAACCACTTGGTGGTATGTTCTAAAAACCCTTCCGCAGTCTGGGCATTCAGTTGGCTTTTCTTTTACGTTTCCATGACTTTGTAAGTTGTAATCGAGTCCCTGGTTCATACCATGTGACAAAAAATCTCTACTGCCTTCTAAAGGGTCTAGTTTGTTTGGCAAGTCTCTCTGATTGCCCATTTTAGTGCTGTGAACCAAATCAGCAGGCATTTTCTGCTTAGAGCCATCTGCTCCTACTAACACATACTCCCGCTTCTCCTTATCAAACATAACTCCAGCATTTGCCAAAGTGTCTTCATGGCTGCGCTGTATCTGCTGCTCTTTAGACAAAAAGCCATGTTCCATGGCCATTCCCCTTGCCATAAGCTGCCAGGCCTGATAGCTGTTTACTGGATCCATCTCTGCCGCTTTGGCGGCAGCTTGTAACCTTTCTATACAGCTGGATTTCAGAGGAGGCACCAGATTGAGACAGCCCAATAAAGAATGTTTATCCCCTTCAGCAATACTGTGGCCAATGCCAGAAATGGGCGAAAGGAGCTTCCCCAAGACTTCTTTCTCTTTCATGGGCATATCTCCTTTGTTATAGATTTGATTTTGTTCACTTAAACTTGCTTTGTCGGGAGGAAGAAACCCACTCTGCAAACATGACAGGTATCTCGAATATAAGTTTGCATGAGCTTCCTGGGACATGCTGCTGATGGAGACAGGTACTTCGGGATCATTAGGAGATTTGTTCTTTACAGATAACTTATTCAGGTGAACTTTCATGTGATTTTTAAGAAACCAAGGCTCTTTGAATCGCCTCCCACAGATCTGACAGCAGTGTTCAAAGGAATCCTTGTGCTTTCTCATGTGGCCTTTTAGGAACCATGCTTGGCTAAACACTTGGCCACACACCTCACAACGAAACTCATTGGTGGATTGCTCCCCATTCCCGTTGGAGCCCTGGCCCTGTGCTGACTCTGCAGTTATGTGAGCCTTCTCCACGTGGCTAATCAGCTCCTCCTCCTGCGAGGCAGCAAAGTCACACAGGGTGCACTTGTAAGGTTTGTGCAGGATCCTTATGTGCCTGTCCAGCTCTTCTCGCTTCTTAAACTTGCCTTTGCAAAACGTGCATCTGAACCCAGCTGTCTGAGCGACAACTTCTTCCTGGACACTGACTGGCTTTGGAGAGGGAACGGGGTTTGAAATATCAGGTGTGCTGTGATTAGCTGGCACAGACAAGTTACAGTTTGCAAGAGGCATTGGCTGGGTGTGCTGCTGTGCTTTCACATCAGGTCGTGGCTGCAAGAGGCTGCTCTTCATCTGTTTGTCCCGAAGAATTGCTCTCTCCTCCAGCTCATGTAAAAGTCTGTTTTCTTCTCGGACTCTTCCACGACCTTTGCCAAGGTTTCCAAGCTTGTGAGTACGCAGGTGTATCTTCAGGTTGCCTTTTTGAGCTGCTCTGTGGTCACAGTATGGACATTTAAATGGTTTCTCTCCAGTATGAGTTCGCATGTGTAGCGACAGGATGCTGTTAAATCGAAAGCGTTTCCCACAGAGGGGACATGGGTACTTTCTGTTTTTCCTGGCATCATCCTCTATATCGCTCATCTGAGACATAATCCCTAGGTTTTGTCCATTTAAGAACTGCTGCAGATCCACGCGCCCATTCAAACTGGTGTCAACCTCTCTGTTGAGCTGGTTTGCCAACAGTGCCATCTGACTGCTGATGGGCTGGTTTGCTATGGACATGTGGCTTTTGTCTTCCAGTGGCGCTGACGCCTTCTCCTCTGGATTCTGCCTGTTCTGGAGCTCCGGGAAAGCATGGCTGAGCTGGGAAGTGATCTGGTGCAGCTTCTGGCTCATTGAATACTGCCCATTGAGTATGGTGCTGTTGAGATGGGCGTCAGCTTCTGGCACAGATGAAGAAACACCAAGGCACAAACTAGCTTCCTCCATCTCTGAAAATCAGAAGATATTTTAGATTCAGACTGTGAAAGACTTACAAGCATTGAATCACTGACGTATAATTTGCATTTTATGTTTTACCTACTCATAATAATGCAAAGGAATTAGTGTAAAAACAATAAAAATTGTATTAAATGCCAACTGTGCTACACGTTTTTGATCATACGTGTGCTTTCATCATTCTGCATGTTTACCAATAACCATTAATTACTATTTTAAAATATGCTACAGTTTCAAAATCTAATTATTATGGAAGGGGCAAAGGCTTTTACCACCTCCCTTGTATTTCTTCTTGTAAAATTGCACCTGTTTACATTTCTAAATCTATAGAAAAAGAAATGTTATGCATCTCTCCCATTTCCATTAGAAAAGCCAGGGAAAAAAAAAACGAAAACAAAACAAAAATAGAAACCCATTTGTAACTTTCAGTTCCATTAACCATATTCAATATATTACACATTCTACAATGAGAAAGATAGTTTTATGATTTGACAAAAAAACGATGGTATGATATTTACTGGTATACAATAAAACAAGATAATGTTTTGGGAAAAAATAAAGTAAAGGACAAGCTTTAGAACAATAAAAGGGATTTTGCTTTAGTCAACAAAAAGTGCAGTAATATCTCATTAAGCTGATTAGTATGCTGCTTAGAAACAGTACTAGGTGCTGTAACACATGATTATAATCATAAAAATCCTTCAGTGTTTGCAAGTAAGCATTAACGAGGTATATTAAATTTTAAGGAGACTGCGACTAGCAGCTTTGTAAACCTCTGAGATTAAGATTTAACCCTTCTGTTACAAAACATTGTTATTTTGTCATTTTGAAACTGAGCCCATCAAAAGGCACATAAATTATCTTCTGCCAAGTCTTTTAATTCATCGTTGAGAACCTTCAGATTTCAGTTCTTAGGAAAACTTTCCAGATTATAGAAGGAATATCTCTGTCCTTCGATGGGTAAGACATGTGATTTAAGGCACTTTGATTTGTTTTAAAGAGCTCTCTTACGGAACTACATAAACCCAATTAAAATCTGGGGAAGGTGTTGTGGAAAGCCTCAACAAGTTTAAGAATTTTAATAACTTTCCTAATACACAGTAATGACTACAAATTGTACCTACACTATGTATATTGCAGAAAATTAGAATTCAAAGCTGTTTGTTAAACACAAGTGCTCTGTTCTGGTCTGCATAATTGTCCACAATAATCTTCTATCCTTGCCACTTCTCTACTCTATACAGAAATAATGTATCTATAAAATCCTATTTAAAAAATGAAGTTTTACATTAATAACTCTCAAACTATATGATGCTATAAGGTTAAATTAGAACATAATTAAGATCTGTGTTGTTCAGTGGAGTGATTTGACACTTTAATAAAATTACTGAATTCTATGCATTATTGAATAATTAATTTGGTCAACTTTCTGTTTGGCTTTAGCCAAAGGCATTTACTCACTATGCCTTCTACAAAGGCTGCAGGCACACTCCAGGTGGACACCATTCCTCACATGGCTTCATAGTGGCCACTTGCTAGACAATTTGAGGCCCAAATCTGGCACATAGTTAAAATGCATGTAATTGCGCTCATGGGAGTAGTCCAGTAGACATCAAAGGGTGACTCCTGAAAGCAAAGTTCCACACATGCTTAAGTATTTGCAGGATCAGGGCCTAAAAAAAAAAGCATGGGTGGTCTCCAAGAAGAGACCTATTTGGTCCTCAACAGGATGACTGAGGTTGTGATACAATGCAGATCTTGTAAGAAGGGGGAAGTATATATTCATGTGTATTAAAGATGAACAGGAGATACAAAATTTTGCTTAGATGTAATGCAGATCTTTCTCAAAGTTTAACAGTGCTCAGATTCAGGTTTCATTTTGGGGATCCATTACTTACATGCTGTGAATATAGTTATTTATAAAAAAAATTAAGGAGATTAAGTATATACAAGGAAAGGCTTATACCTATAAGCTATAGGACTGCATTGAAGTTTAGCTTGCAGTGTCTGATTTCCAAAGGTAGGGAAACATAGTCAAGCCAGGTGTTCACCCAAGGCCATGTAGCAAACAAACAAAATCCTTGGTTTCCATGAAAGTTTTCTGTGCAGCAGACCAAAGTCATTCAAAATGTGGGTACATACAAACACATTTTTTTAACATTTTTGACAGTTTGCTTAACTTTTGAAACAAACCAAATTTCACATTCAAAAGGATTAGCTTAACATCTGAGGGTTGTAGTGCTTAGGCTTGCCACTGCCTGAAGTTGACTGAAATTTTGAATATCTGCCTACCCACTTCCTAAAAATAAATTAAAGAAAAAAACCCAAACAACCAAAAAACCCCAAAACCCAAACAAAAACCAGAATCTACTTTCTGTCTGGATTCCACATACCACAGGTGTTATTTCTCCTCACCATGCTTAAACAAGGCATGTTGGCAAACAAGAACACAAAAATTCAAGACATGCATTGCATATACAGACACATACATATATTGAAGAGGGTTTAGAAAAGTCTTTGTGAATTGTCATTATTCTATAACAGCTTGAAAAATGCAGTCTATATTTCATTTATTCAGTTGACCTCAATGGGAACTGGTAGCTTTACATGCTCAGGAAGGTTTGGGTAGTTAATTTTAGCATTTTATGCTCTATCGAAGTTTAGAAATGCTGACAGATCCCAGTGGAGTTTATTAATTCTGATGTTTAACCCTAAGCATCAGTGCAAATGTATGGTTATTTGGATTGGGGAGGGGAAAGGGAGTTGTGGTTGAGATTTTAAGTTATTCAGTGGCTCTTTTTCAAAGATAACTTTAATAAAGTAACAGCAGCAGTTATAGCTGGAACATGATAATTTTTTCTAATTTTTTTTTTTGCTATTTTCTGCCTCCCACAAACATACAGACACACGTAATGTAGAATATAGATAGGACGAGTTAAAAAAAAAATCAAGAGGAAGACTAAACCCATAATTTTTCACTTAAAAACTAATAATTTTGGATCAAGTCTGGCGAGCCTGACACACACACATTTATCTTTTGGCATGGGAAATTTTATACATTTTTGATGAAATATGCAGAAAGGTCAGCAAAGCCTCTGCTTAGTGAGAAATAACCACCTATAAATGCCACATATTCTGATCAGCTGTTTAGTTTCTAGGATCCAGCTACCGCAATCTCAAGATGCTACAGTTCTTCACTTAAACTCTGTTCCCACCCTCACCTGCCTCAGCTTCTTGGAGTCCTGTCTCCTGCCTCTGGCTCTGAAATGCCTCTTCTTTTCCTCACTCCTACCTGGTTCCATTGCAAAGTATCATCATGTCATTCAAAGTACTGCCACGTGAAATCACCCCTCCTGCAATTCCTGGTTAGTGCATTTAGAAACACAGGGACCATGCTCTCACGTAAATCAGACTCTCGGTATTCTTCAGCAAAACCTACCAAAATCTCATCTTGTATCCACATGCAAGACAGAAATAAAACTCCTCCTCATCCATCATTCCACTATGAATTAGATAACCCAATCTAATTTACCTAATTTCTCTAAAAAAATTAGCAATTTCATTCTCTCCCTCTTTATCCATCATCCCTGTCTACATCTATGACCAGACAGGGTTACACCAGGTAGGGTAAGGGGTTTTCATTCCCCAGGGAGCCTCTTGCTTCAGGCCTTGCAGGTCAAGGTCCCCAGCTTGGTGTCATGGTGGTCATTGCACAGTCTCTTCCCCTCAGCTAGGACCCTCTCTCAGGGTCTGGGTGCTCCTCACAACACCCAAGAGGTGCAGGGGTGCTTCTGCGTCACAGACATGCTCACAGCCATGCAGTCATCCTGCCTCCCCATGGATCTCCCTATAGATGCAACCATGCTCCTCAGACTGGCCTGATGTGCAATCTTACTGTATCCATTCTGCCCCAAAAACCAAATGCTAAAAACACTAAAAAAACCCCCTCACGTGAAGGGACCTCATTGAAATTTACCCTTTAACAGATAACCAGTTTGTAATTTCAAGTGTTTTGACAAATATTTTCTCAACATCTTTCTTCATTATGTCCTGCCCTTCCTGCCTCCCCAAACCAAAACACTAGGTATTCAAAAATAAAAAATCTGGAAATGCCAATTTATAAGTGCTGATACAATGCTTCACGGGAGGGAAAATTTCTAGCTTTCAATTTTTAAATATATAGTCTATTACACTATTTTCATGATTCTGATCTCTCTTACAAGGAAAACACAGAAAGTTTTGCCACCACTCACACTGGGAACAGAAGCACAATGTTCTCTGCAGTTAACATATGTTTACAAAATCAACTGCAAATCAAATGTGAGATTTTTAAGAAATCCAAAATACGTTTGTTGAAATTTATGTAGTGAATTTTTGACCTTTGATTATCTCAAATGTTTTGTAAAGACAGTGTCCCCCAAGACGTGGCACCGTACAGAGCGTGTTGGTATCAGGAGCTGTTCACGGGCTGCCCTTCCTAACCTAAACAAACCCCCAGCTCTTGCACAGGCGAGCCGCTCCAGCCAGAAAGCCCAGTCCTCACCCTGCTACATATGCACAGGCTACAAACCAGCCTGGTTTATAGCGCACAGGGCAGGGCAGGAGTGGCCCCTCAGTCAGAAGCAGAGAGACCATCAGAGGACAGCCGTTTACTGTGCTGGGTGTGCGGCTTCCTATTGCTGTGAGGAGGGTACTCAGCTTATGAAATTCACAACTGGATACATATATTATAAAAAACCTCTCTCATCTCCCACATGAAGGTACAGTGAGACATTCAAGTCCCTTTGATGATACTAATAGTTATTTTGATTTCACTCACATTTTTGCCCTCAAGACTATTTCCTGTGACAGCAATAACGAAAGTTCTGACTTTAGCCATTTCAATTGAACACACAGATTTTATTTAACTATTTGAAATGGATTACTGAAATTTAAAACCAATTATGACACCAGAAATGCCTGTCATCACAACTACATTAATGTAATATGAGAAGCTTGGCTTCCTTTTGCTGGAAACAGAAAAAAAAAAAGATGGCAACTAGAATAAAAAAGTTTAAATATGAGTATATGCCTACACACATATGTAAACATATGCACACACACATATATCTGTATACATACACATATATGCATACACACACCTGTTATCTTTGTAAACAGATGGACCAAATTCAGCTCTCGTTTACACCTGTTCATTCCTACCGGACACACACACTAAAGCATTTCCCTCTTCACTGCTGCAGAGAAAACAGTCATTTTAAAAACACTGTTGTGCCGTTATTATAGCCTAGATTAGGTTAGTTAAAAGATTTACAGTTCAGTAAGCAAAGTAATGCTTTACAAGCTCACGTGCTTAAACGACAAGCTCGCTCTGGCCCTGATCCTCTGAGCAGTTAGAGTTACACACACTGTTACTTATGCTTTCAGAATATAGACCTGGTGTTTATCTTTCCAGCTAGAAAAATTCACATAAGTCTACATTATCTTGTGGTCCATTGACAAATTCTAAATACTCCAATACAGACTGCTTCAGTTCTTAGCAACTCATAAACAGGTATCGCTGAGAAACTTCAGAATATATATTGAATTTTTATTAAATATTGTTCTTACTGTTGTAGCTGAAACAGTTTAACTAAGGCTGTTATAAGCATAATACACTCCTGTTAAGAAATACAGAACACCAGACTACTGAACCCTTTCAGGGTCATTAAACAGCTGTAAACATTATTACAAAAATAAACCAGAGATTTCATGCTTACATTTTAGCCCAGAGCTTGGTGTGCTGAGCAAGTACATTTTTTTCATCTCTTACAATCAACGCTGGTGACATTTGGGCATCCAAACAAATTACATCACAAATATTACTGAGGTGGGTAGGATACTGAGCGGTTTATTTGCCAGATGATTAATATATAAACAGTAGGGCAGGATAGATGACCTACTCTTCTTTGACTGATTTGTAGGCAATACTAAGAGACATAGATGTAAGTAGTTAAATTTTAACAAAAACATGTGTGCACAGAAGGGGAGGGGAGAGATCAGCTGTATTTAATGCCACCAGGACAGCATTATCCAATCTGATAAAATGAAATAAACATTAGGCCAGATTCTATTCTCATTTTACTTATGTAAAATAGAGTTACTGCATCAAGTTCAGTAGAGTGTTCCTTTTTTTTTTTTTTTTTTTTTGGTTAAGTAGGTGTCCTTCTCCTTGGCGTATAATAGAACTATATTAGGGAAATATATGGTTTCTGGAGTGTAACAGAATGTCTTTAAAAAAAAAGTTGGCCTACAGGTAATGTGTCCTATCTATTTGTGTTTATTTAAATATTATTAAGGCCAACTTGGTAATTTGTTATTACTATTAGCCACTTTACCACATGTGAGTTTTGTAGTCATTGCAAAGCATTCTAAGAACTAAAAGCTAGGGTGAAGCACCACTCAAACACAGTATGTACGAAGTACTGGGTGATCCTGTGCTGACCAGCTCGTGCAGTCCCAGCCAGGCACCCAGGGTTGGGGCTGGAGCCTCACATGAACACCCATCTTCCAGCACCCAGCCGCTGCGAGACCACGCAGGGGGGAGCAGGGAAGGCATTTGACAAAACTATAGCTGCTTTGTAGTGCTGATATTTAAACAAGCTGCTTATTGATTCCAAAACAAAGTACTCCTTTAATAACAACAGAGCCAACTCATTCCACAACAGTTTTTATGTCTTAAAGAAGGGTTAGCAGAGGGATGTTGAAGTTTCAAAAGTCATTAGCAGACAGAAAATTGTTTGCCGAGGCTGTACTGCTTTCACTCTGGACTGAGAAGACAGTTGCTTTCTAAAATACCTGTTACATCTGTAGGGTACTTTCTAGCTAGCACAGCGTTTTGGACTGATAACTGATCAGTAGAAGATAAATCACCAGAACAGTCTTTGGTTGGTAGCACCCATGGAGTGGAGGACTGTGAACTGTTTGTGATCACAATCTAGGAAGACGAGCAGAGAGGAGAGGAGAGGTCATTTATAAATCTCACTCACAGATTAGAATAGAAAGATTAGAAGAATGCAGACAAGCTGTTTGATTTATTGCTACTTTGCATGTGACTTAGCAAAATCTGTTTTCCTTCTTATTTATTCTATTTCACTTGCATATACTTAAGAAGTCAGATCCAAAGAAGAGAAAGATAAATAATTGGCACTGAAAGTTCAGTAGATTAAAAAAAAAAAATCCTGCTTTTTTTCCAGGCACTGGTTGCATCTGGGATCATTATTTTTTAGCTTATAAGCATTGATTCTCATTTTACTTTTTTTTCCCCTAGTGTTCTCCTGATGACAAAAGTAAAGATAAGAGTGATACCAAAATTCAAATGGGAGCCTGATTTGTGGAATGCTTCATTAAGCTAAAGCTTCTGTTACTTTAGAAACAGCATTTTTTAAAGTAAATTTGTTATTTTCATGTAGTTTGGAATGTATACAACTGATTAAACTCTCTCCAATTTGATCAATCTCCTGTAGCTCCTATCTGATCATTCACTTTAATTAATCTAACTGGCATCCATGTCAGATTGAAGAAACCTTAAAATTAAGCTTTTAACAATCCACTTTAGTATCACACAGTACAAATAAAATAATAAAATGCCTGGAAGACTTTGCAAAGAATATTTATGATTTCATTTTTCGTCATTTTTACAGCATGAAATAGGCTCTGAATCTTCTATTCTCATCTGAGGACACTGTACCGCACTGGAAGTCTGTAATATTCTAACTCATTATATAATATTAAAATATACATAATGTTGACCCTATTAATCCTGCATTCCTCATGCAGGCAAGTTCCAAATAAAAGGCAGTGCATTTCAGCTGGGTGAGGACAGGAGGCCCTCTATACCAATTACAAAGAGATCAAGCAAGAAGAGTTAAGACCACAGAACTCAAATCGTAGTTTGAAACAATTTAAATCCAAAACTATAATGCTGGGTTGATGATTTTATTTTCATTTCACAAAGGCTTAGACTTAGATTTTGTGCACAACTAAATATAATGTCAAATGCACATATGTCCCACAGATCAAAGTATGATTGATTGTGAAATATTCATATGCGATAGCCCAGCGAGATTTTGTTCACAAGGGCACCTGTCAGAAGCATAAGCTTGGATACAAATCATCAAATAAGTATGTAAAATCATTACTAAAATCCAGGCATGCAATCAGATAGTGAGTTGTCTGAAACTGTTGGACCATAGCCAGCACAGTGGCTCAACAGACTAATGCTTTGGTCTTTGCAGATCCTCAGGGCCCTAGTTCAGTTTCTCCTGCTACTGGTCGGGTCAACTGTCTGTACCTAGTGTTGACTTTCCTGGCACTTAATGCTAGGAGTAAAGAAAAAAACCCGAGTCCATAAGTTCCCTTTGACCTGAGCCACAGAAACATCTGCTGGTTGAGTCACAAACTGCTTGTTGGCCAAGTTTAACAGTAACCGATCCTGTTGCGGATCAGCTCTCTCAGCAGTAGGTGTCACTGCAATAAATAGATGGATTTCAAGGGACAAAGACACACATTCCCAATGAAAATGCATAAACAGAACATCCCTGAATAAAGAGAGTTTCAAAAGGAAGTATATGGTCCAATCAGACTTTTTCTTTAGCTTTATGCAAAATGCTGGAAATCTGGTTTGGGGAGAAATGAAATTGCACAAGTGGGATTGCCAACAACAACAACAACAAAGTAATTCTGTCCTTTAGTGCTATGTCACAGAGATCCTTTAATTCACATTAATCACCTCCCTGCAATCCCAGGTCTATTAGGTAAAGACTGTTGCAGTTAAACCTTTTTTTTTTTTAAAAAAAAGCTCTCTAACAAATTAAGTCGTTTTCTCTAGTGGAACAAAAGACATAGTTATATGGGAAGACACTGCACACTCAACTGTAGTTTTAGGACTTAACAAAGACCACAAGGTTAGCCTATTTTCTGTCAAATTAGAATGTCCATACCCAATCCTATCTGCATATAGAACAAGGAAAAAGAGAATAGTTATAACGGGGGCGGGGGGAGATATCTCAAGTATAGATTTAATTAATAGAGTGCATATTTTGAAAAAGCAGCAACCAATTTATATTTGAAACAGAAATATGTGGTATGCCAAATGATATCACAGAGCTGTTAGCCAAGTCTACACCATATTTGGTTTCATTACCACAAAATGGTTTGTAGGATAATTAAGGATGCTCCAAATTGCATACTATTGAGTTAGACAGTAGACAAAACAATGCATCACTAAACATACGGGCTACCTGTGATGACATCAACATAGAAACTACGTGCCTAGGTAAATGTTTTAATGTTGGTCAAAAGGAAAAGGAAAGATCAATACATTAAACCTTGCATAACCTGTTGCACATGAAAGAGAGCATATGCGACAGTATATACTCTCAAAGTACATGTATAATACAACATGCATTTACTTTACTTCTAATGACATTGAACTGGGAACAAAGAAGAGGGAAGAATATAGAGATAATGAAAAGATAAATTAACTCCATTCTTCAAGGTCAGTATATTTAAGAGAAACCAACATAAAAAAAGTCCCGATACACATGGAAAGCATGAAGGGCCACACTGCTTATCTGGGAAGAGTTAAGCTCCTCCTTTTCTCCCCAGCATGCTGCTGAAATGTCCCCAGCAGTTAATTCCCACCAGCTCATACCCCAGTATTCTGTAAAGCTCCCCAGCATCGTGGGTCATCAAAGCATACTGTGATCAACACAACGAGAGAGAAGGGGAAGACATTTTCTGCACATTTCTTTGCTGGGCACAGAAATAGCCAATGTCTTAACACAATGTAAATGCAAACAGTTAGAAACTCAGAAGTAACTTGCCCAATTTCAATGCACCCAAACAGCTTCCAAGGCTGTAAAGGGATCAAATTTTTCAGAATTTCAGTGCTGTAGAAATGAGTATCCCTAACTGATCATTTCCACATTTCATTTAGGAAAAAGCTTGCCATGTATCTTGACTTAAATAGATGGCTCATCCTCTGTAAAGAAGCCAGGGACAGAGTCCAGAACTCTTGACTCCCATTGCTTAGTCCAGTATGCCAGATAGCTTTCTTTTATCAAACATAATTGACTGCTGAAAAGACTGGGTTTTTTAACTCATGACAGACCTGTCAGCATAAAATTTTTTGGTTAAAATATTACGGAGAGTTATTTCGGGTTTTAATAACTGAGATTCTTGGCTGTTAATCCCTTCTACCTCCAATTTCTGTCTTCTCTCCTCTCCTCCCTCAACCCAACTGATTTATTTTTCCTCTCCCTATAACACATGGACTTGGTGGCAAAAAGAAAAGACATAATTTAGAGGGTCATAGTGATTCTTAGATACAAGTGGCTTTAATGAGTTATTTTTAATACTGATTTCCAGGAAAAGGATAATGTTGAGAAAGCCTCAGTTTCAGTGGAATTAGATGGAGTAAAAGAGGCAGCTGAAAGAGGCAGGGATGCTGGGAGGCACGTGGATGTGGGAAAAGTAGAGCAAACATTGCTCAGAATGTTACTTGTGTTTGTGATCTCCAAAAAAGTAGAAACAGCAAACTCCTTGCAGAATTAAATGGAAAAAGATAGATGAGGAAACACAACACAAACTTAGACTAAGGATAGAAAAAATATATTTAATTATCACTCAAGGAAAATGAAACACTAAAAACCACAAATCTCCTTTTTCCTTTGGTGTTCTGGTCTGTGCATACTTTTACTGATATATTACTGCTGTTGTCATTTAACTTTATTAATTGATCACTGTCATGAACACAAGAGCAGAGACAGTAACTCTAGAAGCCACCTCGTACCTCCTATGATGCTTTCACACTGAGATAAGTGGTTTAGACTTAAAAGGGTGTGGTTAGCGGTCACTGTGCACAGCTAAGACACCGACAGCTTGATTTTGCAACTGCTATAATCGTATCTCTCCCAAGGTCAGAAAACATTCAAACCCATGCTCTTTTTCAGACTGTCATTTTAGAGAAGCAAAAAAATGCATCTATCTGCAGTACTGCTAATCACACTGTTCTTTCGGATGGCTTCTTGAGCTAGAAGACAAGCCCAAACAGGAATGTCTATACTAAAAGTAACTGACTTGGGAGTACTTCCCTGTATTTCCCCAGCTGCTTTTTAAATTATCTCTACCTGTTGGGTGAGATCATTCTGCCTCACAATAACCCTGCCTTTTCCTCTCAACGATGGTGCAAAACAGTCATACAGTTCTGCGATTAAGCCAAGGAAATAACAATGATGTCACACAAGCGACCATAAAAAAGGGTCACATCTTTGCAGTACTCTTGAATGCAGTGAGGTACAACCCGTGAAATGAACAGAGAATCTCCTCCTACCATTGCACTACAAGATCAAGTACAGGAAAGGGAATGGCTGCATAGTGCATATATCAGACGTGAGCACTGATCATGGTGAAACGGTCCGTACGTTTAAATACAATAGCAGCATGACCTTCAGGATCCCAACAAGCTGAGCACCGATTGCTGTTTGGGCACCCCTGTTTTATCGGGGCACAATAGCTTTGATAAAAAGGGCACTGAAAACTTGGCAGACACATAGCAGATAGATGAATACAGGGGAGGAGGAATGCTATAAAAATACAACAATATATTTCAAAGGTATCTGCAGGATAAAAATCCTTTAAATAATTTTGATGTTAATTGCAACAGTCCGGGCCCTTGGCTGAAAAGACAACCTACCGTGGTTGAAAGGTGAGTGGCAACAAAGCTGACAAAGAAAGTCTGATAAACGCAGTCACAGGATGACAGACCCTGGCAAGTTCAATTACGGCTGCAAAGTCAGTTGGGAGATGGACTCTGCTAAATGTAATATATCCTCAACAGCCAGCTCTGGCCACGTACAGCTCTGACCAAACTCCTTCGAGTGACTGACAGGATCCCTGGAGGCATCAGCCCTATGGAAGGCTGAGAGCAGCTGAGAGTTGTTATCAGAAGGACCAGGGACTAACAGGGAGTGCTTTACTGCAAGAGGTTTAGGTGCAACATGCAAATAAACATAACCAACTCTCCGTGAAACTATTTCAAGTCTCTTGAATAGTTTCACAGAGAGTCTCTCTGTGCAAATGAGCAGTTTGTGTTCACTTTCTCCAGCTCATGTAAAACTTCACGCAATGTTAATTTACATGGCTGCAAACCTGTGTGAATCTAGGTAACTTCAGCAAAATACGAAGCCAGACAAAAGGAGGGGGAAAGACTTGGTGGTTCAGTTTCAAGGACCCGGCCACAGGAGGTGGTGAGTGGGCTCCCACTACTTGCAACAGGACGTCAAAGTGCTCCTCATCATACAGGGCCGAACAGCAACAGCCCCAAAGCTGAGAGCATTCAGGAGTTCCCACACAAAACCTCTATATTGCTTCAGTTGCCCAAGCAGAAACTCATTTTTCTGTTGTACTGATTTCCAGCGCCTTGCACCTACACTGACAGAGATTGTTATAGCTCTCTTTCTAATTAAAAGGATTTTCACCTCCTTCACTTTCTACTTCTGAATAGACCAGCTATTCTTATTTGATGTGAGAAAGCAAGAAGGGATGTTTATAGCAAATTGTGGCTTCTCATACTTCAGTGCAAAATTATCTAAGAATTTAAGTAATCAGGCTTCCTTGTAGTTTCTTTTTTTTTTCTTTTTTTTTTTTTTTTTTAAAGTCACAAGAAAGAACTCCTTTCTCAATTTTTGGTTGTTGACTTTTATTTTCCTAGTGACTTTTTTTACCAAAAAAAAAATATCATTATGTTTCTAAAGGACTTCTTTGTTCTCTTTCTGGATTTTCCAAAAATATTGTAAAATGACAACGATATAAAAATTATACTGTAAAAAAAATGAAAGTACTGTGAATGAGCAGAGTTATTCATTTATATCCCCAGCTTATGAAATGCCCGTATCATGTATCCTTTATCCAACAGCAGACTCTTTTAGCTTCAATCACAAGAGCTAACAATATGTTATTGATATGATTTCAGGAAACTGTCAGCAGGCAGCTTAACTTTCAGCTCCTCAGCTATGGTGAGCGTATGCACAAAACGTACCTGTACCTCTCCTGCATGAAATCTGGCAGCGAAGCACACATTCCCGTCAGCTGTCACAGCAGAATAAAGAGAAATGTGAACAGGTCTTCCTCACTAAATGCAGCCTCATACTCCTCACACAGCAAAACCCCACTACTGGTTTCATGGGGAATTTTAACCGGCATCAGAAACACGTTGTCAGAGCACTGAGGTGCAGCTGATCTCTCCCTGCAAGAAGGTGGAGTAAGGAGCAGCTGGGCAGGTAACCAAAGGCTCTGCTGTGGGCCCTCATCCTTCTTGCCCCATGCCCACCTCCTCCGAAGCACTAAGCTCTCCTCCCGCAGTTGGCCTTTCACGCTGCTGTGAACGAGTGTCAGGCTTCCACCTATTCGCTCCTGTTACATTCAACACAAAATCAATAGGAAGACTACCAAACTGGGAGGCTAACTAGGCCACCGCCCTGCTGAGAAACAGAGTGGGTTAAATCATGCCTATGGTTTGGTACACCCTGAGCCAGGTCTCCAGAAGCAGTTAGGAGCCTGACTCCTATCAACTGGGGTAAAAATTAGGACTTCCGATGCATTTCTGCATATGGCCCTTTGTGCTCACTTAGGAGAATGGGTGCAATAAATGAGAGAGAGACGAGGCTCTTCTGTAAAGATACAAAACTTCTTCATTTTCAACCACTTCTGTTTGAAGGAAAAAACATAAATAAGTCCAGTAGTTTCAAGTTTTGTATTTATCTGCTATTACATTTTCACGAGCTGAAGAATAATCAGTGTCAGAAGCCAGAACAGGTAAGCTAAAAGCACATCTCTCCCCACTCCAGGAAACCAGTGGATTTTAAAACTAGTTTTCATATTGGTTTACAAGCTTTAATAATAAAAGAGTATGTTGTACTATTAGATGTTGGTCATTTTTTTTTTGTCTGACAAAGAGAAATAACAGGCTGCTGCAGGAGTTAGCACAGTTTTGGTGGTTTTTTCCTCCAAATGATCAGAGAAAGTAGTGTACTTTAAGGATGTGCCTCACTTGCTCTTAAAAGGGTAAAACAAAATATTCTTCTAGATATTCTAAGCCTGCCATATAAGTATTATGCTGTTACAGATTTCAAAAGGTTAGCTTCAATGAACCTGACATCAGTATAACCCAAAATAACCCATTCAAGAGAAAAGTAAGAAATAATTGCTGTTTTCTCTTTTTTTTTCCTCAGCTATATTGCTATAATGATTTTGCATAACAGATTGAACAAAGTGCTGTTGTGACAGGTGGTAGAATTCAGCTAGTAAGCACAGAGACAGGGTTCAATTTAGTTTGTGAATCCTTTAATTGTTGTGCAGCTAATTAAAGAAGGTTCTTTACACTCGCAAGTGTTTACCGTTGCTAGTATGCATACATGAAAAATTAAATTGTGCCTTCAAGGGCTGAGAACTATAGAAAAATCATAGCTGATTCTGCAACATGCTTACCAGCTCAAAATAGCTGCTTTTCACAATTGGAATTTGTAAAACTTTTTGCTAAGCAAATATAGAGCTAATTAGAAGTGTTCGTTGGACCAATTAACATTTAAATAAATAAGCCATATTGCACATTTCACAGTCTTTATTTAATGATGCTTCTTAACTCTTTGGAAAGATTCCTTTAAGTACAAATAAGTTGTCATAAAAATGAAAGACAAAAATAACACCCTAACAGTATATTCTATGCTTTTTTCTTTTTGCCTTGAAGTCTTTTCTAAAACTCTATACCTGTTACTGGGGAAGGGGGGGGCGCACAAATCTGGTTCCTTCTTTCATCTTGTCAAGTTACCTTTCCACCCTTTTGAATGCAAACAGAAAAACATATTTGATTACTATTTAAAGTGTTATGATAGCTCTGTTTGTTTTGCCCCATGGAACAGAATCTGTTTTAGGAAAAAATCTTACTTTTATCTCATAAAATGGCCATTCCAGCCAAAAAGAAGGGTGTTCTCAGAAGGGATTGCTCTTAAGAGTAAGAAAAGCAGCAGTTTGAAAGTTGCATATACGAACAGTGAAGAGAAAGGAAAAAAAAAATATCTGTTTTTCAGGTCTACTGTTAGCATTCCCATACCAAAACCAGTGTTGTTGTTATACCTAACCCCAGGGCTGCAATTGCCTGTCTCTTCGGGGTCAAGTGATATTTTGCTTTCAAAACAACTGTCTTTTAATTTAACAGTCCCTTTCAATCAATAAGACCCTTCAGTCTGCGTTGAACGTACATTTTCTCTCTCTCTTTCAACCTCCAAACCTCTACCTAACACAAAGGTTACATTAGAAACAGGGGGAAGGCTTCTTGTTACTTTTTTCCAAGACGCATTACACTACCTTGTAATCACGCTAAGAGCTAACATGGAAGGACTCATTGTTGACCTTGGCTTTCAGCACAGAAAACCAAATTAACAAGGACCAATTAACATTTAAATAAATAAGGAAGATTAACAAAGAATACTCTGCATACCAAGAGGGTAAAACAAACTAAAGGAAAGGGTACAGTATCTCCCTCAATCAGCACGAATGAGATTCTCCGGGAAGGACGCAGGCCCGTTGGTGCATGGAAGCACAGACTGCTCTTTCCTGTACTGGCAAGGCCTGCTGAGCACCACAGGGGATGCAGCCGCGTGTGAAAGCAGGCAACGCTCTCACTGGCAAACCCTTGGGAAAACGTGCAGAGACCCCACAGTCCTGCATGATGTACTTACAGAAGGAAAGGTGCTGCCCATATTTCTGCCTCCGCCCTGCCCCCTCCACATGAGGCTGTTGGTGTTTCTGATCACCTACGTCTGATTGCTGCGCCCCAAGAAGCATGTGGCTTCGAGCTCGTGGCTGATAAGCAGCAGGCCAAGACTAGACACCTCTTGCACAGATTGTCAGTGCATGCTACTTCTGATTAAATTTTTAGTAGGAAAGGTGTGTTTTGTTTTGTTTTTGTTTTTTTTTTAGATCCAGTAAATTCTGGTTAAAGTCAAAGAGAAGAAAAAGTGGGCAAAGAACATCCGACAACCCAACAGGAAGGTGTATTTGGCAAGTCCCTGGAGACTGGGAAATTTGTGTTTTAAAGCATCTGTTCCACAACCTAGAGACTCCAACCTGAATTTTTGTAGGTAATTGCTCTGACTACCAAGCTACAAAGTATACTGGTATGAAGTTCTCCAAATTTGCATGGTTCAGGGAAACCATGTTTCTACCCAACTTCAATTTCATATACTTCCTTGACCTTTTTTTCCGGGGAAGGTGGGGGCGGCACACAGGTACCTGAAACTGTAATCTGGAGGTAGTTGTAGGGACTCCCTGTGCCATATGATCAGATGATGCTACACCAGGCAGGATGAAGGTAAAGGGTTCAACCACCTTTCATCGACCCTGCCTCCTGCTCTTCCCTCAGGTAAACCTCCAAAGAGAACTTCCAATTGGCAAAGTTTCTTCACCATTCTTGGATATCATTATCCCAACAGAACAATTAAATCCCCCACATACTACTCATCTACAAAGCCTATCTTTTAAAAGGAAACTCCTCCTACACAAAGGTTATGAATAATTCTCAGAAAGTTACAACATGATCTATCATTTTAAGTATTTGGATCTGGAGTACTGGTTCAGGCCTCTAACTGACAGCCACCTTTATGAATAGTTAAGAGTTCACAGAGATGATTATCATGTACTATTTAAATATGTATAAAGGACAAAGATAATAACAATACTTTGCACTTTAATAGAAGCTTCTGTCTGAAATTCTCAAAGGAGAGCCGAAGTCCTCACGAATGCACACTTACAGCTACTCTGACCTGCACAGCTGGTCACCACTATTATTCTCAGGAATCTGGTAGGCTGTTACTGTTACATTTCTCAAAAATGGTAATGTCTGGCTTAATTTATAGAGCAACTGAAGCTCTACCAAATGGGTAACCCAAAGTGAATCACCATTGCAGGTATGTTGATCAGCACCTTGCGCTGAGGCAGAAAGCAGCGTGGGACACTGCAAGGTGCTCTGCAAGTCCTCGGCCCCCATTCTCCTGGTTGAGGAGGAGAATCCTCCTCATTCCCAGGCTGAGACACAACTGACTGATCAGCACACTGTCCAGCTGGGAGAAAAGCATCTCCTGCTACTGTTCAGGAATAAGCCTTTCTGTAGCCTCAAAAATAATTTTAGATTTTTTTTTTCCCCAGTACTAAAACAAAAAGAAACCCACCCAAAAGTGGACTCTCACTTGACAGCCATACTTTCTTGCATGAAGAGCACTTTTCTGCACTTCGTTAGAATTACAGCAGTTTTGTATTAAAAAAAAAAAAAAAGAAAGAAAAAAGAAAAGTTTTAAGTCATCTATTTCTAAATGCCCTACTTTGATGAAGTTAAACTCTCCTGTCTTCTGATCGAGAGGCTGGAAGAAAGTGACTCTCTCTGCTATTCTATAAAACACAGAATTTTAGCCACATGAAGATTTGATCATGCTCAATTGTATCTTTCACAGAAAATATGAACAGAGCTAATAATTTCAAACAGAAATATAAAAATAGGGAACCCAAATATCAGCACCAATCGAATGCAACTATGAAGTTTTAAATGCTGCTAAAAGGTTGGTTAGGTGTGAAAACTGGACCTGGAAAATTCGAACTTATGCAAATGGCATTTGTATAGCAGTGAAACTAAAGGTGCTCCTGTCCTTAAGGCCATATTTACAGAAGGGTCAACTGATCTTGAATAATTCTGCCAATGTATGAGGAAAACATGTTTTACTTCCAACATTACTAATGTGTCTTTTATTATACAACTTCGTTTCTTAAACAAGTAAATTCTTAACCAAGAACAAAAAAAATGCAAAGGAAAAAAATCACCTATGTCCCAAAGCACACAAGTTTTCATGCTTCTTTTTACAATGCCTATTTTGCTTCAACATCTTTAAAAAATTCTCACGACTGTCAGAGAAGCACAGATGACTTTCAGATCTCTTGCAAAACTTGTAACAAACATTAACAGTTACAGAGTTTTTGAGAAAGAGAGAGAAATGGGGAAAATCTATTTTAAGGTGACTGTTTTTAAATACCTGAACTAACTGGGAATGAGCTGGTATCATGAAATCCCCCCGTCTTTTCTTGTGACAAAATGCAATGATGTGGGGAACTGGACCGGCTTCATCCACTGGACAATTTGTCCTATAAGAGTGTCTGTATTCTCCCCCTTCTTTCATCTCTAAAAACAGCTTATCATAATTTCCCTACCAGCATTGTAGTCGGCCTCAACTTTTTTTTTTTTTTTAATTTTAACTCAATTCTTTAAATCAGAATGATGAAGTTACTGAAATAACACCCCAAGCCTCTGGCTGCACTACTGCTAGCACAGTGGAGCTCTGATCTCATTCAAGGTCCTATAGCTAATAACAAACAGCAAGAGACTGAATTCCTTCATCTCAAATATAACCATCTAAAGTCAAATTAAATTCAGCATAACATTCACAGATACAGAAGATCAGAAAATTGGTTCACAACAACTTATCGCAGAGTAACATGTTAGCACAAGTTAACTGATTCACAGTAATTTTTAGTGTACATGCTCTTCGCAAATGTGATGTAAACTTAGTACAGCTTTCAGTGAAAGACATATTTCACTGGTTTCATTAGGGCTAAACTAATACATTGCTTCTCGCGTGCTGTGAGGCAGGAACTACTACAGAGACAGATACAGCAGCTGACAATTGGTAATCTGGGTGTGGGATCAGTATTTATTGCTAGGTTCTGTAGTCTTTCGCCAGGGTTCAGAAAATCAGATATTTCAAACTGCAGTTTGTTTTGCCAGATTTTCATTAACACACCTGTGTTAAATTTTTCATGAAAAGCTACAAGACTTTTCCCTAGGGCCTATTTGCTGTGGAAGTCCCACCAAACATGCAACAGGATATGGGCTGGCAAAAATAAGTACTAAAAATCACAAAGCGACCAAACTCCATGATATGCAGAGATACCAAGACTTAAAACAGTGGGAGGTACAAATTTTACAAATACGCATGACGGACCCAATCCAAAACCAACTTGGTGACAGTCTTTCCAATAACCTTCATGAATTTTGGTCCAAACCCATGCTGAATCAGTGACAAACATTTATACCCATATATGGATCTTAGGGTGGAACTTGAATCCATAGATTTGTGGAGCTTATTGATGCACATGACAACCACATATACAGGAAAAGATTTAATTTACCCTTACCCTTTATCTTTCATTGCAGTCTTTAACACAGAACACAAAAATCAAGGTGGGTATTTATAGTTTTCCCTGCAAAATTACTTTCAATAGCTGAAAACAATCTGAACTAAACCCAAACATTTTACTGTAACGTATTGCTTACAAAACATTTTGAAGAAAAAATTCACCCACGTGTAACTTCACTATAAGCCATACACCATTTAACTACAGCAATGCACTGTTCTAGAGTTTCTCTTTCTTACTTTTAACAGATTGGCAAGGTTTTCACCCTTCTTTTTCCTGCTCAAAAAAACTTCTCTCTAGTACTACTGAGTAGCAATGGAGCATGAAGTTGGAATACAGGGAGAACAGGGAGTCCTACCTTACACATTACTGACTGGCTCTATAAGGTTTCATGAATGAAAATAACAATTGAAATGGAAAAAAATATCCCCAGGAGTTTCCAGTTCTTCATGCATTATTTCACTGGTAGCGGAATGCTCGTCCACTGGCGGCACTGCCACCATCAACCCAATGCATTTTGGGATACATCGGTGCAACAGAAAGGAGGTGATTAGAGGACACAGTGATACAAGACAGAGAAAAAAAACTAATAAAACAACAATGCGCTGGAATTATTCCTAGTTGTAATTATTTTCCTAATTTTTTTTGGAGACTAAAACTAATATTGAAAAATCTTTGCTTTATCTTTGATTTGCTTTATACAGCAAGCTAAGATTGGGTTCAGACTGATGAATCTACTTTCTGTTGTAGGTAAGCATGCATCTCATCGAACAGGAGCCGGGAGCAGATACAATGCACTGTGCACACAGGAGGGGACACACACTCTCAACAGAATCTTTTTCTCTGCAGAGAAAGTGCACTGGTTACAAAACAAGCATCCACACATACCAGTGAAAAACTGGTATGGCTAATTTTAAGTCTTCCAGCCTTGGCATACTGAACATGCTAAATACTTTTGTTCAGCTGTAGCCATGTCTACTGAAATCACAAACTATATAATAATGAGGAGTAACATACCTGCAAAATGAACATAAACCACATTTATTTTATAACTCAGTCTGCAGTCAGGGCTGCATGCTCCCTAAATGAAGGAAAAATATATGGGAAGCTTAGATAGATCCAGAAGTTTACCATACAAACAACAACAAAAAACTTGGCAAAAATGTTTATAAACAAAACTTACACGTTTTTCTTTTTCGTCAATTGTTAATTTCTTGAAGCAACTACAATGATCACAATCAAAATACACACCTTTCCTCAAAAAGTTCCCATAATAATTCCTATTTATCATCCACTTTCAACATTATCATCAGGCCTTCTACTTATTGTGTAGGATCTTCCATAGCAATCAGTTGACAGTTCCTATGTATCCTGAATAACATTTTCCCTCTTGGGCACCATATACCTTTGGGATACCTAAGGGGTGCTTTCAAAGGCCAAGAGGTATCAATCTGTTTGGAAGACTTCCTGCACAGGAAGGGAGATAGTTTAATAAGCATTTACAATGAAAAATTTTTTGAATAACCAAGCATAAGTCACACAATGGCCACATTAATATTGCTACTGTATCCTCACTGAATACTCACTGACTTCCACTCTGCAGCTATGCATGAAATTAATGCATTTGCCTAAACTTAAGCACAGGCTGAAATACCTTCTTAAATTAAGACTGCAAAACACCAGCACCGCTCGTGAGAGATGTCACTAACCAGAAATGTTTTGGTTTGTTTTTTTTCCCTATCATATTTAATGTTTCTCTAAGGCAGAGCATCAGTGGTCACTGGTATGTTATAAACCATTATTTGCAATGAGTAAGTTCTGTTTCACCAGCTAAAGAAGGAATCAAAGTGAATTTTCAATCAGGAAATAGACAAGTTTGTTCAACACACTTGAAATCTCAAGCAGATGCAGTCACTTTGCAGGTACAGAACAATGGATGAGGAAAATGTAACTTGTAAACAAATACTGCTAGTATTGGCTGGAGCCATTTCTCTGCCAGACTATGATATGGTCTGGCACGTGATATGACCAGAACTTTCTGGTTTTATTCTAGTCTTTTTTTAGGACAGGATCTATCTCACCTACTTGCAGCTGTTCCAGCATCTCATCTACCTAAATTAGACACCCATCTTTAAAGAGAATGAAATCCTCTCAAGATCCTTATGCCTTTTCTGTGAGAAGCCAACACAGACAACCTTTTAGACAGTATTCCCTTACCTTGTGCAGGAAAAATAGTGTTCTATAATCCAAACTATACTGAGTGTTTCACCAAAGGGCAGCTGGCATTTCCGCTGCTTCGCCACAAGCACTTTTTTCAAAATCATATTTTACAGGAATCTAAATTGTTACTTACAAGGTTCATTTTGTAAAGACATAAATTAATGGACTGCACATGGAAGTGAGGTGGGGAATATTGTGCATTATTCTGTTGGCAAGTACATCATTTTAGTAATTAATGTTGACATCATCTTTTTAAAATGCATTNTGGGGGGGGGGGGGGGCAGGGATGAAGAGGGAGTCTCTTGTGTCTGAGCACTAATACTGCAGTGGGGTCCTCCATTGCCCAGTAAGGTCCTAAGGTCCTAGTCTGTCTTGGTAAGAGGTACAGTTCAGGTACAGTTCTGGACCTGAAGATATTTTTGAGAATCTAGCATTCTCACAGACTGCCAGAGCTGTAGAGATCCAAACTCAGTAACATTTGTAGTGAACCATTCCTTTAAGAACCCCCATTAAAGAAGTCATTTCCTTCCTTATGGGTTTCAGGTAGAAAAGCAACTCATGGTAAGCTTTCACTTCAACTCCTGTGTTCAGTCAGACTCCAGCTCCCTTTCTCTTCCTCCCTCCTTCTCATACCTAACTAATCAAATAGCTGTTCTCTCCTGTTTCCCAGATAAAGTGCATCCCTCTTTCCATAGGAAATTAAAGATATGAAAAAAGGAGGAGACGCTAGTTTACCTCAGTGATGTAAACTCATGAACTATTTTTCATCAGCCTGGCCAGCAGGAACTGAGAAGCTGAGAAATACCAGTTACGCCTTTGAAAAAGAAATTCTGAGCATCTCTCTATCATTCTCAACAAGGTAGTCTCTAAGCACCTTAATTCTAAGGTTCTAGATAT
The DNA here is from genome assembly GCA_013401315.1 of Balaeniceps rex. Taxonomy (NCBI): domain Eukaryota; kingdom Metazoa; phylum Chordata; class Aves; order Pelecaniformes; family Balaenicipitidae; genus Balaeniceps; species Balaeniceps rex. The sequence goes on along the minus strand of VYZW01039819.1, from coordinate 52,696 downwards.
GTAGGAAGTCAGTGCCCTTCATCACTCAAAACTATGGCATTTTTTTTAGTTGTTTATTGACCTGTTTATTATTATCCATTTATTGAGCTGTTTTCCATGAATCTGTCTAATCCCTTTCTGAGCCTGCTGATGCTATCTGCCTCTACAAATTCCCTTGGCAGCAAGTTCCAGAAGTTCACTACTCACTGTGTCTAGAATTATTTCCTTTTATCTGTTTTCTGTTTTAAACTGATCTCCTGCTACTTCCACCGAGTGTTCCAGTTATGGTTTTGTGGGATTTGGTGAAAAAAGAAAAGGGGGTTGTGGAAATTATTTTGATGGAATTATGTGCTTGCAGCTATCCAGTTTTTCCCAGTGAAAAGTAAAAGTGTTCAAAAAAGTTACAACACAACTTAGAATGTAAGAACCCAACATGATAGCAAAAGATGTCATAAGTGCCCTCACTAATGTAGATTTGTAAACACAGTCTACTGAATTTTATAATCTAGCCCTTGATGATGAAAAGATGATCCACTTTACAGTGTCAGAGACCTCTTCCATAATATAATAATCAACCCTTGTACACAGTCCTTCTGAATGAGACCATTTGAGGACTGATAGTTTTGTCACAACTGAAATGGTGCATCTATCATGACTGATGTTCGTTCAGGTACAGAAAAAACCCCAAACATTCTTACCATTTTGACTAAGAGGAATAAAGAGATGAAAATGTCAGAATGAAGCCTTCACTACAGCTCTTTTTCAGAAATACCCACCCAAATTTGGGTTTGAGGTCTACATAGACCTTCCACCCAAAGCCAATTTAACTGAGAGCCCAAGGAAAATACTTCCCCATCTGGCAGGGGCTATTATTCCAAGCTGTGTCCAGATGACACAGCTCCTCCACCCTCACCCTCCAAAACCAGAACCACTATAAGAAATAACCATTCTCTTAACTTAGCTTAAAAAAAAAAA
>VYZW01039819.1:39932-51635 GCA_013401315.1 Balaeniceps rex | reverse complement strand
CCCGCCCCTTCTTGTGCAGAATATTTAATAGGATTGTGCTCACTTTCAGCAGAGGAGAATTCAAGCAGCTACTGCAGGGTCAAATTGGGAAACTGAGAGCCAAGGCTCCACAGCCTTCTGGGAGAACCTGTAGTGCTTATTTACAGCCGGAGCCAGGGATGCTAAATGCTCAGGGTTTCCTACCAAAACTGAGAAGGAGAAAAATGGACAATTCATTGCTTTCTTTAAGATAGTCCAAAGACAGTAAGGAGGTACATTTTTCTTTTTCTGTTGTTGATTGTGTCTTTAGCACACTAAATATACGCTTAGGTACAAATTCTGGTCTTCCAAAGAAAATCTCCAAAAATTCACAACTTCTGCTTCAAGCTCTGAAGTGAGGTTTAGGGGGAACAAACTTTACAGGCAAGAAAATCGTCAGTTCTGGGAGGTCGCTCTGAGGGGGCTGTGCAGGGATCTCAGGGCCGTGCAGGGATCTCAGATCAAATTGGATTTTTCACCACAGTTAAACAGGGAACTATGCCAAAAGCAAAAAGCTCTCAATTTCCCTTGTTCACTGAAACAACTTTCAGAAAAACAGAGGTACACCCAAAGTCCATCTTCACGTCCCGTTTGCTTTTGGAGAAACCTGTTGCAAGCAGCTACTGCTGTATTTTTTGGCTTCTCCAGGGAGAAGCAAGCCATTTGGGTTGATACAACAGGGATTGCAGTCCCGAGAGAAACGAATTATTTGTTGGACTGCCCTAAAGTTTCACAAGGTAGACAAAATGAGCCAGCAAACATGGCCCTAAGAGTGCCATCACCAAAGCTGACAAATCCATCCTCTTGTCTCCTTTTCCTCAGATTCTTTTCTGGAACTAATTTGAGGAAAAACCCTAATTCTGGGTCTTCTGGCAAAGAGCACCTAAGATAATTGCCCAGAATGGAAGATTCTGCTAGTGCCACATTTCTTTGGCAAGGCAAGAGAAAAACTGGGGAGAGAGGGATAAAGAACAGAACCTGGATGACTGAAGGGTGCCAAAGCAAGAGCTTTGCGCCAGTTGCCATTCTGCTTGAAATCTGCACTGAGGAGCCCAGTGGTCTCTGCTCCCAGCAAGCTGGCCATGGCTTAGAAGAGCTGGCTAGAGCAGACCCTGGCAGCACAGCTGATGACAGCGAAAACTCGGAGTAGCAGACGGGCCAATAGCCCATTGGTAGAGGTCAGGAATATCTGATCACGCACACTTCTGCCATTACAGAGCTCTCACTGAGTACAAATCCAGCCTATTTCATGCTCCTGTTTTAGAGGACATTTTAACCGCTTATCAAATCAGTTCGCGTTTTTCTAGCCTTGACAGAAAAAGAGCCAACAACAGACACCGGATGCAATTCTACCTCTAATGTTTAGAGTTGTGACATGATCTATTCAGCCAGGCTATGGCTTTCTAAAGTTATCCAGCAGAATGCCAGCAGTCACCCAGCAACAGCAGCTTCTAAATAGGGAAACCATGTAAAACAAACAGAAAAAAAAAGTTAAATCCCTGGTCTGGAACATACTGCCTTAACTGAAGGGAGTCTTTCCACTCCACACACTATACTAACGCCAATTTAGGTGAGTGAGCAGGCGAGCAGTCTCCCATGAGACTAGTTAAACAGGCTATGGTATACCAGCTCAATTGCCTGGACAACATCAGGAGTCAAAGCCTGGGGAGCACTTGAAGAGCATAGCAAATAACCCATCTACAAAAATAATCATCATCAAAAACAGTCATCCACAAAATTTTTGCCAATCAGTACTTTGAAAAATGAGCCATCGCTTTTTGTGAAGATTGAATTCCCATCCATTATCTATGTCATAGCTATGGAAAAAAATGCCTGTTGCTTTGGACTACAGGGATTGCTGAGAGCACAGAATTTGGACTTAGTGCATTGCAGTGTAGAAATGGTCATGGTTAGATTGCGGCTTTCTTTTGACCAGAGTGCTGCAAAGAAATCTATTTTGCATGTAGGAAGAAAGCCCAGATGAAAAGTCATGCCAGCAGCACCTCTAAGAGACTTTACTTGGTGCAACCTAGGTGAAACTTCAGGAACAGTGAAGACAGTCAAATGAGTATCCACAAGTAGAACAAAACATTACAAGATGAGTGATAATGATCTAGCCTCTTACAAGTCCCAGATCAACACAGGAAGCAATATGATACTGTTCAGAGGTGCTTTTGCTTACAGAAACACACTCAGCAACAAAATAATTGGAAAAAATAATAAAGTTATTAATACAATTTTGTATGTTTACAACAGACTATGCTTCTGTGACACTTACTAAACAATTCTGAAGCAGCAGAAGTTTGGAAGTCCCATACACTGTACTTGCTTTCTACTGCTGCATCCCCACAGTTATTAGTCATGAATGAAAAAAACGGGTGTATGCAGTAGTTGTGCTTGACAGAGGCTACTTACAAAAAAATATGGGGAGGCTGCACAGTAGACTGTCAAGATTATAAACATTATGTATCTCAATCCTGTATGTGGTCATTAGTGCTAAAAAAGGCTTCAGCCTCTGCGATGGAGAGTTATCTATGTACAATGGAACACTTCACATCCATGCAATTTTGTACAGGCAGGTGAATTAAAGACAAAATTCCAGATTCTTTGTTCAGGACAGCAGTACTGTTTGAAGCTCTGACTTAACATGTGCCATGCCTTTCAATCTTGTATTTTATGAATGCTGCTTTACTTTAGAATAAGGTATGTTCAAAAACTGGAATGCCACCTGAGAGAAGCTTAATTCAGCCACAAGATGGGTCCTTTTTGCCCATCAGAAAAACAGACAGTATGGACCACAAAAATGCCAGTTTCAATCACAACTGATGACATCAGGACACACGTGGAGTTAATTGGTCTAGACACTGGGAGATCCCAATTGCTTCCATCCTGCTCCATTTCTGATACCAGCAGACTACCACAATACATTACTGTACTTTAGGGTCAGACTCCAGCTGCCCTCCCTGTCTGGACACAGTGGGCATGGAGAAGAGGGAGATTTGCTTTGACACCTAGGAATAACTGCATCACCTTCGGAGACTGCATTTCAAGTTTTGCTTCCGATTATAATTATAATTACTTGGTGATGATCACCTCCCCCTTTAGCTTAATTTAAAATGCTTCTAAGTTGGAGAGATGAATGACTGGAATTATCTGGGAAGAGCTGGAGTGATGGAGGAAGGACATAAAAGAACTTTTGTTCTTTCAATTCTTGTAGTTGGCAAAAACATTATGAAAATATTGCCAATTAATTTTCCTCACAGTGGTAACCTTTGTAATTGTAACCTGTAACCAGTTATAACCATAATGTTGCTTGGTTCATACTAATTGCTGACTGTTGTGACCAAAACGTGATGTTATAACTTTTGGTATAGGGAGGGGAGGAGAAACATGGCACTGTTTGAGCTGACTGCACGTTGCTGCTCTTCCTATACAATGTTCTTTTACGTCTTACAAGGCGTAACTGCCAAGTGATATCGGGGCCTCAGCGCTGGGCCACCTGTCAGATACATTCATTCAGGGTTACAGCTAGGCACCCAGTGAGAAGGAATCAAAAACTTTGAAGTAAATTCTATTTGGAAGACAACAGCACTGGAGAAAAGACAAGTGAACGTAAGGATCTCGCATTCTCCTGCTGACTCTCTCAGGTAGATCTTCCTCTTTTCATTTCCACAAAACACAATATGATTACGTTTAAGAATGAGGCATTAGTTAAAAATCAAAAATAGCAAGAAACTTCACGTACTTGTCCAGAGCTGAGGTCAGGGTTCGGCTGCTCACACCATGCACAAAGCCCCTCTCAGGCAGTGTCAGGAATGCTGCTGCTGCTGCACTCGTGGGGCTTCCACACTGCCTTCCACTACTGAGGCTGAGAACAGCCTGGATAATCCAGAATCACAAAGGTAAAAGGTCTTCTGATTAATGAATGCATTGAAATTTCACAGCCTAAACCACATTTTCATTGCTGGCTCTTCCCCAGATGATACTGATATTCCATCTCATGATACTTCGTTACTGATATATCTCTAATCAAAAGTATGGTGAAATCTCTAAAGTAGTGCCTGAACCCTAGTTCAGCCATGCTGGACAGAGAGAACGTCTGGCTTGATGTCTTCTTTCATCACTTTCATTCATCCCATTTTACCAGCTTTCAAGAAGATGACTGTCTTTACCTTGCTCTGAATGAGAGAGATTATTTGAGAACAGGAAATAAAACCGACCAGCAAGAAAGAAGCAGCTGCTATAACCAAACTGATGATGACAGTGCAACCATCAAAGAGAACTAAGAGATTCCTATTACCTGCTATCTAGCCATCGTCTCAGATATTCAGTATGTTTGAAGTACACAAGCTTAATTTGTTCTTGCACACATCATGAAAGCAAATCTAAGGAAAGACCACTATGCAGATGAATCTTCAAGTGCAATCAACTAGTTGATCTACCAAAAACACGCTAGGCCATAAAACCAGCACAGTCAATTTAATCTAAAAAAGATATGTTAGATTCTTTTTCCACAGACCCTTAGTCTTAAAAATAGTCTTTATGCATATGAGAAATCCAATGGTGTTTACAAGAATAATGGTTTGCAGCATTGGGCAATAAAGGCTGAGATTCTCTTTGCAAACACATAAATATTTGCACACTGGTACTGTGTGACCATCCACCCAAATATTATCTGTATGCACACAGAATAGAGCACATTTCACCAGTAGCTTTATTTTGCCAGTTGCTGGAACCATAATATCTGCTTCCTTTTCTTCCTTTCTAAGCTCTACTAGCCCATAAGAGCAAAAACCACACTCTGTACTGATATCGAGGATACATAAGTGATGCATGGGGACTTAATACTACTAAACACTTATACAGCGTTTTATATATTCAGAGAGTTGTACAAACATTAACAAATTAATCCTCACAGCAACTTGCAGGGTATCTAAGTATTATTTTCCAAACTGGAGCCAAATCTGTTGCTCATGTATATACCTACCAACATCAGGAATGGGTTTAGACCTAGAGATCAGACAACAGCAGGAAAGGACATAAGAATATGCCAGAAGCACTGACGAAACTCAGATTAGGATTCAGAAGATCTCATCTCACACGCACTTTCTCTCTTGCACATATTTGCTTTCACTCTAATTCCCACTACCCCAAGAATGTTGGGCTGTTTTTATTAAACTCACATAAATACTAACATGACTTAACCAGGGAGATACCATTATTTCACACTGGAAGCTCACACCTATTTTAAGGAGTATAAACAAATAAGGAAGCCAACCAAAATAAGCGGATTGTTTACTTACACTACCAAATCAAAATTAAACAGTAGTAACATATATCGTACTTACTCTACTGGAATGGCAGCGCCCACTGCCTCAAAAAAGGACTCATAATTATTATAAAGGTTAAAAGTGCAGAATGTATGGAGCTGCAAGGATGTATATGAATAACAATACCATTTAAGAGGGTTTTATGATGTTTTTAACATGAAAGTATCAAAGGCTACAAGCATTTATTTAGGCTTCAAAGAAAAGTCTGAAATTAATAACCAGAAACAATGCAGATCACAACACAGTGACTGCATATTCTGCACATGCTAGTGGTGCTTATAAAGCCTACTGGTGGTTTGAAGGCTCAAACTGCAATACTGATAAAGTTACATTACCCATCCTCCAAAAAGCAATGTCAAAATCAGACTAACTTCATTAACACACAAACTGGTTGCATTGGTGTACAACCAGAATGGGGCTGATCCTTGTTAATAGGTAACATTTGAACTATGGGATGGATGGAGAAAGAATCCACCCAAATGTAAAAAGGGTGCAATTCTTACCATGAAACTATTGTGAAGAGAGAACAAGAAGCTGGCTACTGAGCATGGCTGCTGAGGTTTGAAATCAGGATGGTGGGTAGCACTGGGGTTAGTTGCTCACGAGCTCCATGTGGCCCTGAAGAGGGCCATGCTGACACAGCAGCTGGCAGGGTTTATCCGCTCAACTTTCTCTAGCCCTGAAAAACAGCCTGGCAGCCTTCTAGCTCTCCTTGCTCTCAGATGTACCTTTTTCTTCTTTTATGACCAACAGTCCCAGCAGAGACTTCAGAGAAAATGTTGGCCTCAAGTACTCAAAATACTCAAGAGTTAAGTCTGGCATTTTTAGAATACCTGCGGGTAGTCTGGCAAATCAAGTATCCCACATTCACCCATCTCTAATGATGATTATTATGCACCAACAGCTGTCTACAGTTCAATGGATGAGGATCTAATTGATCTCATTACCTCCCCCCATATAAAGTGAAGAGCGTTCCTGCTCTGTGGGTTGGGGGATCCTATGCTGACTGAGGGCCTTGTGCTGAAGACCTGGAAACAGACTATTTGGTAGTGCTGTTAGTTTGTTTTCAGCTGGTCAAAATCCACAGAAACAAACATCTTGTAATATACTGTACAATATATTACAATGTGGCTTTTGTCTTACCAGTTTAATACTGAATAGCTCTGATAGCATTCATATGAATATTAATTTTGTAATAAAAAGCAAGAGGCTGGTGTATTAGTTATGTGTTCTTTTGTTACTCTTGGTCTTTAATTATTATTATTAATGCTATTATGTCCAATTTCCCCTCACCTCGCTCACCCTCACAGTCTCCACTGCGGTGCCCTGTCTCAGGCAGCGAGCTCCTTCTGGAGCCAACAACAATGTTACTCAATTAACCCTCTGGCAGGGTACGCTACAGTATATAAACGGTATTGCTGCCTCTCCTACAAGTCTCTGAACATCATTTCTGTCCTGCTCCCTATGATACAGCTGGGGACCCAAACCACTTCCTTCGGTCTGGTTGCCTGCCCGGCATGGCTGGCCCTGTACACAGTTTGCCACATGGCAGGTATAGCCGAAATATTTATGCTTGGGTGGTTGTGTGAGATGAATCTGTATTTCAGATTTTAAAAGTTACGTTTCCAAAAAAAGAAAAGCCATTTGCAGAAACAAAAGGCCCGAGTCCACCTCTTTTGGGTGCGTGTAAATCCTCCGTCTTTAATAAAGTTATACCTGATTTATAACTGTATGAGAGGAGATTCTGGCCATAATATAATATAAAATGCACAGCTTTCTGCAGTTTGCTTATTCATAAAGATTACTCCAATGTCACTGTGGAAAAGATGCAATGAGAAATACCTATTACTCTGCAGCTATGCAGCTGCCAACTCTGTCTTGTTTTTAAAAGAATACCACTGTTCATTTGCTATTCTACAGCAGATATATTTTTAACATAAAAACACTATATTTAATTGGTTATGCATCTCAGTTCTTTTAGCACTACTGGAAATCACACAAAAACACATTAGTACAGAGCAATTAGTGCAATGGCAGTAAACAACTAAGGCACTATTAAGCTGTGGGTGATTAAATAGTATTACTTCTTTATTTTTTATGATATTAGACTTAGAGAAGATTTTAAACATCTATTCCCGTTCATATTAATAAATGATATGAAGAGCAGGTGTCTTTAACTTTCTTAAGACGATTTTCGTCAGGGCACTTCAGTTTATAAGAAAGATTTTCTTTTAATGGAAGGTCTGTCTCTTTATACGGTGTATCACACTATTTCTTATCTCACTACACTGGGACATTTATACAGTAATATTATTTAATGGGAGTTATGAAATCACACACTGTTCCTTCAGAAAATAATACCCGTATCTCTACCACCAAGGAACAAAGAGCTACCAAACTCCCAAAATAATATGCAATTATTTATATCCGTGCAAAGAACAAACCGGGTACTATTTGACAAATTTACTACAATAGGCTATAACAAACACTGTGATAAGTTAGCTTGAATGGCAGTAACCTTCAGGCAACATAAAAGACGAGAATCTGACCCAAGGACAGAACCCTTGTGGTATACCTTTTTAATCTGCCTAGCCCTCACAATCTCTCTGGACTCTGTACTTGTTTATAGATCATCCTCATGGTCTGGCACATCTTTTCCTCGGCATCTGATTAAGTTAACAATGTGCTGCTATTTGCATGCAGATTTGCCAGGCCTTTCTCTACAGCTGCTCCCAAAGACTTGGTCTTTCTCTGTAATGTGATAGCACAGCAGTCAGTAAATGCAATCTTTGTCAAACCCAGGTGTGCTCTTGATTTGGTTCTCATTCGTTCCAAGCAATTTTTCTTTCTGTAGCATTTATAAGGCTCTATTATAGTATAGCCACATCTGGAGCTAAAATTCTTCTATTAATTATATACTTTTACCACTATAAAGACAAATTCAGAGACAGCTACAAACATTTTTGCTGTTGTTCTTATTCCCTTTTTGACAGCCTGTATTTTATTTCTGTAGAAATTTAGTTTTTAAAGCACCATTTCTGATTTTTATTTCCATAAAAACAGTAATGCAAGCATGAAATCTAAATATTTAGTTTCTCCATTCTAAAATCATGCTATCAATAGCCATATAAAGTATTAAGCGCCTTTTTTTTAACCCTTCCATACTTTGCATACAAATACGATATAATAATAATGTATCTGTCTCATTAAAAGAGTTACAATCTACTTGGGAAAGAAAGAAAGTGGTTAAACAAAAAACAAAAAACTTACTCAGTTCCCTAGTGGACGCTGGTTCACATCACAGAATCACCAAACAATTTGTTCCCTCCACAGTCAAAAAGCAGAACCAAATTTGATCAGCATGGTGACTTAAATGCTGTATTTTCTTTGTGCAATGAGGGTAATTTTTCAAGATCAGGTTTGAAGTAGATTAGTGCAGAAATATGAGCTAAGCCTTCACTCTTATCATCTGAGTATGGATAAAGGATGTATTCACCCAAGAGCACCGCAAGTTATTTTCTAAGAAAAATTTTTCCTACCTCTTTTTTTCGTGTGTGTCTGAGTACAGAGATCATCACAACGAAGTAATAAATGGAGACTAGCAAACAGGTTTGACAAGTGAATATTCGTTGCATAAATGTACATTTAAGAGGAAATACTAGAAATCTTATTTCTTAATTTTAAATCTAATTTATGATCCAAAAGGTAGGCTTCTTTGCTAGGTAAATACCTGTGCCTTAGAAGAATTCAGCATGCTTTTAAACTACAGGAGCACTACAAAGAAATACCAATCCCCTCAAATGGGGAATGAATTCCATCTGACCAAATCATNTGTTTTAAACTGATCTCCTGCTACTTCCACCGAGTGTTCCAGTTATGGTTTTGTGGGATTTGGTGAAAAAAGAAAAGGGGGTTGTGGAAATTATTTTGATGGAATTATGTGCTTGCAGCTATCCAGTTTTTCCCAGTGAAAAGTAAAAGTGTTCAAAAAAGTTACAACACAACTTAGAATGTAAGAACCCAACATGATAGCAAAAGATGTCATAAGTGCCCTCACTAATGTAGATTTGTAAACACAGTCTACTGAATTTTATAATCTAGCCCTTGATGATGAAAAGATGATCCACTTTACAGTGTCAGAGACCTCTTCCATAATATAATAATCAACCCTTGTACACAGTCCTTCTGAATGAGACCATTTGAGGACTGATAGTTTTGTCACAACTGAAATGGTGCATCTATCATGACTGATGTTCGTTCAGGTACAGAAAAAACCCCAAACATTCTTACCATTTTGACTAAGAGGAATAAAGAGATGAAAATGTCAGAATGAAGCCTTCACTACAGCTCTTTTTCAGAAATACCCACCCAAATTTGGGTTTGAGGTCTACATAGACCTTCCACCCAAAGCCAATTTAACTGAGAGCCCAAGGAAAATACTTCCCCATCTGGCAGGGGCTATTATTCCAAGCTGTGTCCAGATGACACAGCTCCTCCACCCTCACCCTCCAAAACCAGAACCACTATANATCCTTAGGTGGTCTCCTCTAACCCCTGGTCAAGTAAGGTTAACATGGACACAGCGGGCTGAGATCCCGACTTTAGTATGAATTCTTTTCAAAGGGAGTATAAATGGCAAACTTTTTTTCCTTAATCATATTTATTCTGGTTTGCTTTCACTGATTTTTTACACATTTGCATCAAAAAAAAAAAAATGCAAGCATTCCATGCCTGTGCAGCTGAATTCACTGAAGCACTGATGATTTCTGAACTATTTTTCTTTAATAAAATTACAAATAAAAATATCGAACTAGCTTTACCCATCAAAAGGAAAATATAGCTGTAATGTTCCTCATGGCGGACTTTTGAAACTATTCTATTGAGGAAAAAGCTTTTATTTATTTATAGCACATTTTATCTTCCTAAATCACTTATTTCAGATTATTAGTTTGGCCTTATATACACACACTCCTTTGCGTGCACACACACTCTCACACATATATATACACATGGAAAACGGTAAAAAAAATCAGCAGAGACAGAAGCGGTGTAACCAGATTACATCACAGGTTACGACGGAAATAAATAAAAGAAAATCTCTTTTGCTTCTATAGCGTGGTATTTTAGTGGTGATGGTTTGACTTTTGGCCCACACACATATGCCAATGGCAAGGCCAACTCTAGGGACTAACAAAAAAGAATGTGTGTTCACAGCTGTACAGTACACCAATACAGATTACATGTTTTCAGTGTTGCGGCCACAACAGAATGCTAATTAACATACTGGAGTGATGAGAACGGCTGTAAGGGCCTTATTGTTCCATTATTTCATGCAGCCCAGCTGCCTTTGTTTATGTCACTTATCCTCTCGTGCCACAGGTTTTTACTCCAAAAATACTATCCCAATACAACGTTAATATTTAAAAAACAAAGAGGTGGCAGATTGTCATTTTTGTGTCAGTCTCAAACTGCAGAACTGTTAAGCTGTTCTGGTTCGGTATTTAGAAATAATTTAACAGCCATATTCAGACACTGCCTGCATTCTAACATAATGGCTGAATACTTGAACCAAGCAAATGCATAACTATCCTGACATCACTTATGAGATTTAGATTGGTCAGTTAATGGAAGTCTTTACCAGAATCAATACCATAACAGCTTCTTGAAATGAACGTGATTTTTTACACAGAGTGCTGTGAACAATAAGTACAGAAATATCCTACCTTTGTATACAGCACAAAGGAACTGGGATTTGAAATTAAGAAGCAATTACAGTTTTTTGCAAAGTAATGTTACAGTTGATTATTAGAAATAAACACATACAAAATAAGCACTTTTTAATAAATAGCTGGAGAATATTAAAATTCCACAATCCTATTATTCCTTTTTTTCCTACTTTTTTAACAGCCATTTTATCTGCTAGCTTGGTTATCATGTTGCTGTTAAGGATTAATATTGATGATTGTTGCCAACAATGGTTAAATATTGCAGAAAAACACGTTTTATGAAAGAGATGTAGCCCTATCTGACTGTAAGTAATATTAGTTATGCCTGCTGCTTTGACTTCTTTGATTGATTTATGAAAAAAGCAATGTTAAATACCATTATTATTCTTATTTGTATTACAGTAGTGCCTGAATGTCTTAGCTGATATTGGCCAGATTCAGATCCGGAACCCTGCACTACAGCTAAGGAGACAATAACTTCCTAGTACAAAAGAAGAAAACAGTCCCTGTCCACGGAAGCTCATGACTGTCAGCTCTGATCCCAAAAGCATTTATGTTTCTGAACAGAGGAATCCACCAATATGGCCCCACTGACCTCTGTGAAACCACGCACCGGGCTAAGTTTACTT
>VYZW01039819.1:33938-38657 GCA_013401315.1 Balaeniceps rex | reverse complement strand
AGTTCTAAAATGAGACTCAAGAGTGTGGGTATGAGGTAGAGAAGAAGAAGAGAGGGGGGGGGGGGGGGGGGGGCGGAAATGGCCAAAGAAAACCAGGACATTGGCGGTAGGAAGTTCAATGTACTGCTGCCTGGTTACAAGTCAAAGTTTCTTTCCCTCGTTTACTTGGTATAAACAAAAAGGAAACATTAATGATAAAGAGGTTTCCAAACAATTTATTCCATCAGTTGCCTATAATTGCTGTCAGAGCCTGAGCTCAGCTAGAATCTGAAGTGTTAATGGTGCATTTCTTCCTCAAAAAAAAGAAAAAAAGATCCTAGTTCTAGTTTCCCAAGTTTAGCTTTACCAACAAAGGGTGAGAGAGCTAACAGCTTACCTGTCACCTCAGACTTACCCAGCGAACAAAAAAATCAGAAAGGGTAAGTCTTCCCAAAAATGTCATCTCCCTAATCAAAGACATACTGTTGTTAATCACAAAGCACACCAAAATCCTGAAAACATCCAGTTGACTGAACAAGCCCTAGTTGCTTTTTAATGAGTTTAACTGGTAATCTCAGATAAATGTGGAACTGCTTGAAGTGTCTGTCTTATGTAAGGCAGTAATGAGAGGATTTAATGTTTTCTACAGCCTACACAGCCTACACCATTATAACGGCAAACATGCCACAGGTGTGGTACAATCTAATATATAGTAGCTTCTCAGCTATGACCATTCCCCTACTGTGGACAGAACATAGATTTTTTTAATTGGATCCAGGAGCTAGCTAAATTACCCAGCTGCTCTGTGTTTAAGCCCCCAGCTAGTTTATATACCAATAATAATAAACTTTCTATAATAGCGACCCAGTCTATTACGATGTTTCTCGCTCAAACTAAAAGTGGGCCACTTTTACTTCAGCTGTGTTCGTGGATGACACCACAGGATTTGTCCCTTCCTAAAACTGTGAAAACATTATAAAAAGATACAAGTACGTGCTTAATTAATGGAGTTTTGTTTTGTTTTGTTTTCCAATAGGATGATCTGCTATTTTATGATACAGGCACACAATATCATAAGCCTATCAGTTGGGAATGCATTGGAAAGTTGGCTTTTTATTCATGTTTATTTACCACGACAAAGCAACACCTAGTCACAGTCACAAAATGAAGTACTGACAATGGCCTCTTAATAAATTTTGCCTGCTACAATTGTAGGTACTAAAAAACTTCTCTCCAGATAATCCACTCATGCATTTATTTAAAAAAAATAGCATTTAATTCTGACATCAATTAAATAAAATTGTTTACAGTATGTAGCAGGTGTGTTGTTGGAACTGTGATAGTCTATTCTAAGAATGACAAGTGTTATACAGAGATGTAATAGCTTTTACCAGACCAGCCAACATAGCTGCGGAAAAAAAACAGACAAGATTTTGGGACCAGAAAAAGCACTTGTTTGCTCTAAAATGTATTTTTTCCCTGCAGAGATATCTGTTGGTTTACTAAAATGTGACATCTCTATAAACTTTGTCTTTCTGAAAACACATTATAAAAATAATTGTAAAATTAACACTTTAAAAAAACCCCAAAACACCACCAAAACCCTAGAGCTTATATTGTGACTTCCTTGAAGATAGGATAAAAACTGCCACGACTGGACTGTATCCGTTACTTCATAACTTTCGGTGAACTACTACTTTCAAACTTAGTTTATGAAAATCTATTGAAATTAACTTCTTGTAGCTTAGGCTGATAAAAATAACAGCAACAAGGAACTAAACCACCAATAAACTGATTACAAGGTCACATAAATGGATATCCATATAGCTGCTGGGCATAGTGCATAAGTAACTTCAGGTGCAAACCATAAAATACTGCAGCATGTACGTAAGCACAGGCAACTACAAGAAAAGAGTTGTCACATTTCAAAAATATATATCCTCTCTGTATTTAATTAGGCATTTAACTTAAAGTTATTCCCATCCTAATTGTAGATTTAAAATTGGTTTTAGAGCTGAATTTACCAAAGCCTAAGAATTTTGTAACAGTGGCTCCAACTCTGCAAGAAAACCTTGCCAGTTTACGTAGGAGCTGCAAGACTCTCCTACATTATTTATCTACATCATATACAGCATCCTCACTCTACAAACACAGACATTTTCAAAATAACCCTTCAAAAAGGGTACTTCTGTTTTCCTAGTCACTCCCAGACAATCCTCAGTAAGAAACAGACTTAGCTTGAAAATCCTCACTTGCAGACAAACCAGTCCAGGCACTATATAGCTGTCACAAGGCTGACAGCTTATTGTATGGAAGAGATCATACTTTCCCACAGAAAATCCCATGGGAAAGGCTGGGAACGAAAGAAATCCTGATGTGATCCATCCAACTGAGCAGGGCAGCAGTTGCCTTCTGCTGAGGACTAACCTGGCAGCCCCATTAAGCCTATCATATTGAACCCCACCCCAGCTCTCCTCTCTCCAAAACAGTCGAAAGACCTCCACACCTTGCTCAAGCCCCAGCCACCAGTGTCCCCCTGCTTTATGCCATCAGATGCCACACAGAGCAGTCCGTTTGATCTGGGATGAGCTAGCCGCTTCAGTCATACGGGTGGTCACAGGGCAGGAAACTGGCAACAGCCTAGCATGATGGCCCTCTCCTCACCAGCAAAACTCGTAGCTGCTCCACAAGGGAAGCAGATAGCAAGTCAAGGACATCTGCACAGGGGCTTTGTGCCGCCATACAAACTCTAATCCAATTACAGCCATGCTTTCATGGATCCTTAAGAGGCTCCAAGAAAAAGATGGCTTAAGGCTTGAGCTACATTCCTTTTTCCTGGTCTTCATGGACCAGAAGTTGATGATTTGCAGCTTCCTGTAGTTCCCAATCCATCCATCCCTACCTGCCAACCTCCACTCCTTCATCCCACAGTGCTCCATCATCAATCAGTTCTTCAGATGCTTGCCAGAGATCTGCTTTGTTCTGCATCCAATTCCAAGTGGCTGTACATAATAAGAATTTCATTCCCATGCCTGTGCTTTCCGCCTGGGAAATTGAATCCTTCATGCCATTATCCTTTTATATTGTCCTCAGACCGTATGGAAAAGCTCCCACAGTAGTCCAGAAAAAGGAAGCCTGCTACAGAAGCTGTGCCCTCCCTCTGCAAGAAGAAGCTTTCCCACATCAGGAGTCCCCTTCTCTGAGAAAAAAACCTGTTGCATTTCAGTTCCCTAGTGCAAAAAACAGGACTTCCAGGCTTAAAAATTACGTCATATAGAGCATAAGGCATTCCCTTGGCCTTAGAAAATCCCAAAGCCAAGGGAATCTCAGGGCTGGATTCTGTAGCTGAGGAAGCATTATTCTGACCAGGCTCACCATCCCCTGGATGACCCTTGGCAGGCATGTGCTTTCCACACCAAATCACAGGAAATGTCATAGCTTCATCTTTTCTTTAAGTTTTGCTTAAGTTGGTTTTTTTTTTTTTTCAAGTTTTACTTAAATTTGGGGTTCGAGAGAACCTGAAGTTCTGCAGAAGTCCAGTGATTTTGGCATGAACTCAGGAGTACTGCGTTGCTGAATTGACACGGCTGTAGTTCAGCCACTGATGTCCAAAGCCACATTCCCTCTAGCCAACTGAGTTTTTTCCAGTGCTCACAGCACACCCAAAGCATGCACTATTAATCAACTAATGTAAACCGTGTTATGCCTTATTATATTACAGACACTGGATTTCTGTGTTTGGTGGTATGATCTTGTTGCTTCAGAGGCATATTTTTAAAGAAAACGCTGCTTCAGTTGGGGTGGATTTGTGAATTGTCAAGCATGAAACATGCATCAGCCTTTTAAAGCAACCAACTGACATTACCATAACACTGTCATTTAATGTATATGAAGTTATACTTTCAAATATTCAAATATAACTGAGTGCTCAAAATCCTTATTTGAAGAACAACAAATTAATAAGAAATAATAATAATTATAGCAATAAATGCTTAGTATTTGTATGATAAAAGTGCTGAAAAGACATTAACTAATTAGTGCTCACAACACCCATGTGAGGCAGAAAAGTATAATTATCCACATGCTACAGATGGAAAACTGACAATGTGGAGTTACCTGCCTTTCTGAGACATGCATGAGGGGATAATCACCTAATGCAATTCATCAAAAACCCTACGGGGAAAGCACCAGCACAATGGTCACACAGGTTCAGTTTCCTCCCTGTGAGCTCTGATGCAGTGAGCGTGCATCACGGAGAGAAGCCGCGTGGAGAGGTGTGGGACAGACATACGTACCTTGCATCTAGAAACTGTGCAGCGAGGAGACAGAGACAGCTGCACAGATCATTAAAGGCATCCTGATTACTTGAGCTTGACACCTTTTTCTAGAACGTCACTCACAGTGATGGGATAGTAGAGCCAGGACAGGAAGCCAAGTGGCTTTTGCAGGAGGAAGACACCTGTACTGAACCCAATTGAATATACAGCTTTTGCAGCACAACCTTTGACCACATACTTAAGATTCAAATGAAACACTTGGTGTTTCCTATACGTTCCTTGCATCTCTTTTAGGAGTCATGTAGGCTGGGTTTCTTGCGCATAGTACATTCTGACAATGGCTCACTTAGTGGATTTTTTTTTTTTGTGTAAGACTGTTAGCTCAATTCTGTATAACCAAGAGGTTTGGGTGACTTGCATAAAGCATGGATAAAACTACCGTTACCAGTCACAGTCAGAGGCT
>VYZW01039819.1:26438-28938 GCA_013401315.1 Balaeniceps rex | reverse complement strand
CATAACAAGCAGGCGATCTACGTATGTCCAGCAAGTCTGATGCATTCCAGGCATGTTGGATTTACTATGCACACACAGACAGCTCTAACACGTGCAATGAGGCTGACATAGCTGGGATCCAAAGCATTTGCTGCATACTTACATGTCAATCACACATGCACAGCAACTTTGCAAAGAAATGTATCAGACCTGCCAGTGTGAGGTTGTATCTGATGCACCTTAGCTCCATATGAGCACTTGAGAAGACACAGGTGCTCTCTTTTTATTTTTTTTTTTTTTTGAGAAAAGTCTACCTTTTGTGATAACACTCTCAATTCTTCTAAGCAAATGAGTGTGGTACATGGGGCAAAACCTACCACTCCCAGACCATGCAAAAGTCCTGGAGCTATCCTGTTCAGAATCAGTTCAGCAGTACATTGCAAGATATACACATACTCTAAAACAGATTATTTAAAATAGAATAAAATTATAATGTACTTCACATGCATTTCTAAAGAATAGAAATAACGCTCAATCTAAATAAGCCATATATGACGGCTGTGAATTTATAAATGATACCACACATCAATAAGCTAAACACTTAGGTAGTAATTTAAAAGACAGAATGCATTTCCAAATTTTAGAAGTAAATCCAGTAGGTTCTATTATATTACACATTAACAATATAAATATTTTAATATGCTGTAAAATGTATGTGTTCAATGACTCATGTTAGGTTTGTGTGCTGTGGACAACTGTCTTAACAACAATGTTTATGTGGTCATAACTAAGTTTTTAATTTAACACCCCATTAAGATGAGGTGAGAGGATTCACACCTCTGTCCACACTATTGTTTCAAGTCCATCTCCATCTGGGTGCAAATTCAACAAGACACCATTGCCCCAACTTACAACGCTGTCACCTTGGAAGAGTGAACCACTTGCTTCTCTTCCCCAGTGCACATACAATGAAAATGCAGGTGTGCAAGCCAGAGTATTTCGTTAACGGCACATCACTCAGTAACATGCAGTAAATACTGAATGAATGCAATAACGGTATTTTCATTAGCTGGAGGCATTTCTGAAGAGTGAAATTCAGCTTCCTACTACACATTTAAGTAAAGAAAGATATACTAAGTTACAGACAAAAGGTTTTTTTGAAACTAAGAGCAGGAAGTCCACAGTTTTACTAAAATAAAATACATATACATGTAAAATTAAATTCCACCCACAGGTAAATTAATACCCATGGATTTCTAGTTGTTCCACTCTGCCATCAAACCTTTCCAGTTTGAAGGTAGAAGCGAGTATTCAACATACCACAGAACAGCCTCAGAAACTTCAGAGCAAAGCCAAAAGCTTCCACATATCCTCAGGTTCTTCGCAATGAAGACAGTTCTGTGAGATGCAGAACAACTTTAGCTCACACAGCTATCAATGAGAGCTGTGGATATCCAGCACATATCCTGACTGGGCCTTCAGGCAGGGCTCTTCTGCACTAAAGATAAATCCTACACCATTTCTGCCACTGGCAGTCTTCTGACAGAGAAATAGCCATAATTCAGTTGCCTTCAGCCGCAGCTATGAAAGGCAGGGAATAAAAAGGTGCACATCCACCATGCAAAGTGGAATCCCGCTATGCACATGCTTCTCGTGCATCAGTGGGTACAGAGCCCAGAGGGTCTGCTGTTACATGTTATCTCCTAGTGTCCGTTCTGGGGTAAAGCCCCAAAACTTCCTACACTGAAAAGACAACAGCAGCCATTGGGAATGATGCCAGACAGCCGTGAGAAGAGGTCTACCCCTCCCTGTTCCTGCACCTCTCTGTTCAGCGGCTCTACAAACAACCATGAGAATTTTGTCTTCTGCATAACACGGGGAATTTGTCTCCTGTACTAATTTTGCCCCTTCCAAATGCAGAAACTTCAGAGCATTAGCAGTGCACAGGTGATGGGTCTATTCAGAAGAATACTAGATTTCGCTTCTTTTCCTGCGTCTCAGAAAATCTACATTGTTGAGTAGCTTGTTACTGAATCAGGCACTTATTGTATGTACAGATTACATAAACAAGAAGGTCAATTTTGTTTCAAACCTATATGAATATGGTTCTGGGACTGAATTAACTACTGATTGAAAAGTTACACATTTTCAGCTAGCTAATCATATTTTATTTCACTGCATGCAGACAGCAGTGCAATGAAATTAGCTGTTTGTTTGTACATTTTGGAAAATGTTTTAACTTCAAGACTATAGAAAAAAACAGGAAAAATTTAATGTATGTCCAGGTGAGATTGCTAGGATAAAAATAATCAGGTGATAATAACTGAGCATAGCTCAACAGAAACTGAGTTGCCTTCTCCTGATTTTTGACCATGCTCTTCCTTTCCTCAAAGTGTGATCACCCTTCCTCCATCATGAATTTACAGTTTTAAAGCATAGCCTTATCTCTCATAGCGTAAAAACAACGCCAGAGATCTAATGTTGCATTTGCTTACCCACTACAGAAATACAAATGCAAATG